>JABUQX010009386.1:5000-15000 GCA_015478945.1 Trachelipus rathkii | reverse complement strand
CTCCGGGGGGGGCAAAGCCCCCCCGGAGGTATGCCTGAAAGAAACACTGCACAGTACAAAGATACCATTTTTTTATTGCATTTCCCATTCATACTTGAAAGCAATTTAGAAACAAAAAATTGTTGTTAAAATATTTCTGATATTATGTATTATTAATATATTTAGACTAAGCCAAATTGACGAGTTTTTAGTTACAGTAGTTATTTTGGATTTAGTTATTAGTTGTAGGACTGTTTATATAGGTAGTTATTGACAACGCCCTAGCGGTAACTTGTGGATATTGCATGACATTGTTTGGTGTATTGCTTCTTTTGGGTTGACTGCGGACAGTCTCGCATAGGCTCACGTGAGGCTTCTTGCTGCCCTCTATATTTCTTAATGTTCTAAAAAAAGTGTTATAAAATATCTTGCTCAAAAACTATTAGTCATGGCTTTCATCATTTTCTGCAATATCAGCATGACAAGTCTTTTTGGCGAGTCCCTTAATGGAAAACATTCAGGTCCCTCTAACTCAAGGACCTCCTCAACATGCGAATGCAGTGGCAGGACTAATTAGAAAGGACCATGGTCCCCTGTCATTGCAAAAGGTGCTGAAGCTCTAGCTACTGTAACCACACAAACTTGTAATACCCTACCCACTAGCCAACTATGAGATTATCCCAATAGACAGTAGACACTCTTTAGATCCAAACTATTGCTAAAATATCTATCATCATTAATCATAGCCTATACAATTGACCAGTACATTTGAGAAATTTTAATAGTGCTAGATGAACCCTAACTTGAAATACCGGAGGCACATTTACCTTCCCCAGCAGAACCGGAAGAGTCAAAGAAGGAACACCCACTCCTTGCAGAGCGCCGAAGCTCCTTTCTAGTTATCAAATAATAACCACATCGAAGAAGAAATGCTCAACACTCTCAATTTCACCACTGCATGATGGACAGAGGGGTGTGTTGGAAAGACCCAAACGAAAGAGGTGCCCATTGAGACCAAGATGCCCAATTCGCAGTCTTGTTATGGCAGTCTCCAAGCGACGAGCACAGAGGAATGAAAACCGAACATCCTCTCTATAAAGTTGTCCCAGGGGATGATTGCCAAGGAAAGTACCAAGCTCCTCTCTCCAAACAGCCTTCACCTCCTTACTAATGAAGGAATACCATTCAGCCAACTCCAAGGGAAAGGATTCAATGAATTGATGTTGGTGTGCCAATTTAGCAGATACATCAGCAGTTTCATTACCTGCAATGGAAATGTAGGGCCCAACCCTGGCTAGGAGACATGCCACTGATGATACTATGAATTTTTAATTGAATTCTCCTGTATTTGGTGGGCGGATGATTAGCAATAATATGAAGGGCAGCACTAGAATCAGAAAAGATTATAATAGATTGAGGAGAGAGATGGGCCACCACAAACTGTAATGCCCTGAGAATAGCATATAGTTCTAGGAAGGTCACTGAATGCAGTGGAGAGGGTTTCCAATTCTGCATGAGGGAAAGGTCTGAGAAATACACAGCAGCTGCTGCAAAATCAAGGTTAAACCCCTGATGAACCCTTCGAACTAGGGTTGGCAGACGCACCGGGTGCGGTGCGGTGCGGTGCGCATCAAAATTTCAGCGACATGGTGCGATGCGGTGCTGTGCGCTAAGGTGACAGGTGGTGATGTGCGGTGCGGTGCACGACCTGGTGCGTTTGCTGTTTGCGGCCTTTGGATTCGCACCGCACCACATCTGTTTCCCGAATAAATTAAAAAGAAAAAAGCGAAATCTACAAAAATTGAGTTGGATATATATATATAATATAATAATATATATACGTTTTAAACCTTTATCTACAGATGTTAGTCATAAAAAACATTTCTTTATACCACAATATTTTAAGGTTAACTTTAAAAATCATGACTTTTATTTTTTTCGGTTTCTCCTATCTCCTATCATTCCCGCTGGTAGATCTCAAAGGGATCTGTCAGGTGTCGCCTCTACAGAACACTCTCCAGGCATTTCTGTCGTTGTATATTCTTCTCTCTTCGACCTCTTCAATCGTCGTTCCTCTTGCTCCCATGGCCTCGCCTACGTCGTCCATCCATCTTCTTCTCGGTCTGCCCACCGGTCTTCTTTCTGCAGGTGTCCAATCCATCATTCTTCTCGGACCTTCCTCCACACCCATCCTCTTAACATGTCCGTACCATCTCAACTGATTTCGTTGGACCTGTCCATTTATTGATATTGGTCCTGTTGTGCTTTTGCCAGCCCTGAAACCATACTGCCAGTCTCCTATGTTATTATCAACTTTGTTTCTCAACCTCCTCTCTAACACTCTTTCATAGATTTTACTGGCCACATTTAGCAGGGTTATTCCTCTATAATTATCACATTTCCTTCGATCTCCCTTCTTATATATAGGGCATATTATTGCTTCTCCTCACTCCGACGGTACACTCTCTCTGACCCACATTTCATTTAACAGTTCGTGAATCCATCTTTCAACTCCCTCCCTTGTCTTATACAACTCCGCACTCAGCTCATCAGTTCCAGGGCTCTTCCCCCTCTTTAGCGTCTTGATTGCTGCTCTGATCTCTTCCATTGCTATTTCCTCCATCTCCTCCAAATCTTCCTCTCGTTCCACACCTCCATCCACCTCCCCTCCTTCAACATCTTCAAAGTTCAACAACTCTTCGAAATATTCCTTCCACCTTTCCATCACCTCTCCCTCTTCAATCAAAACCTCACCATCCTTATTCATTATTATATGTGTTTCTGGTTCCTTCCTTACTCTCATTCCTCTAGCTAAGCCATATATTAGCTTTCTTGTTCCTCTCACATCTTCTTTTAGTTCCGCTCCAATATCCTTCCATGTTTGTCTTTTACTCAATTTCTTTACTTGTTCTGCATTGTTTCTAGCTTCCACGTATATTAATCTGTTTTCTTCAGTTTTCCTCCTCATCCAGAGTCTATACTTTTTGTTTTTGTTGGTTATGGCTGTCTTTACCTCGTCATTCCACCATGCCGTTCTTTTCTTCTTCCCCTTTCCCACTTTCTTCATTCCCAATACTTCTCTTGCCGCACTGTCCATGTTATCTTTAAATATCTTCCACTTTTCATCCACCGTTTCTCCTGTTATTATCTCTAGCTCTCTCCTTTCTTTGATAGCTTCGTCAAATCTCTCTCTTATTAATATATCATTCAGTTTTTCTGTTTTGTATCTTTCCTTCGTAAACATCTTCGGTTTCTTCCTTTCCTTCCATTTCATTATTCCTATGACCATTCTGTGATCTGAGTCCAAAGAAACACTCGGGAGTGCTTTTACATTTGTAAATATTTTTCTTTCATTAGTTAGTATTAAATCTATCATTGATTTTTCCGTGTATCTTCCTTCTTCAGTATTCCACCTAAACCAAGTCCATTTTTTGCTTTCTTCATTCTTGAACCAGGGTGTTATTATGCGTTAAACCATTTCTCATAGCGAAATCTATTAGTTGTTCTCCCTCTGTGTTTCTTTCTCCAATCCCAAACGCCCCCATTACACTCTCCTCTCCCGCTCTTCTTGTTCCCACATGCGAATTCAGGTCTCCCATTACTATCTTAACTTCCCCTCTCACCTCATCATACAACCTTTGTAGCTCCTCGTTAAATCTTTCCTTTTCCTCCGCGGGTCTTCCTCGATGTGGGGCATAAGTTTGGATTATACTCATGGTCTCACCCCTTACCTTCATGGTCATCGCCATCATCCTTTCATTCATCAGTACTGTTTCTATTACGTTCTTGTATAGGTCTGGTTTTACTATCATTGCGACTCCATGTCTCTTCTCCCGTGGTCTTCCCTTGTACATCAGGACATAGTCCTCATGTATCCTCCTGATACCTTCGCCCTCATATCTAGTCTCACACAATCCCAACACATCTAGGTTTCTCTCTTTCATTATCTCCACCGTCTCTTCCTCCTTATCTCTCAACGTACTCACATTTATTGTGGCCATTCTATAGAATAATTCCTTTTTTCGTAATCCATGATCAGGCTGGTTAATCGTTATAGTGTTATATATATATATATTATATATATATATATTATAAATATATATATATATATATATATATATATTATATATATATAATATTATATATAAATTGAAATATGTTAAAATATATTAATAGAATGTGTATATATATATATATATATATATATATATATATATATTTCTTCTTTCTTTCTTCACCTTCCTCTTTGCCCCAAGATTGGGGGGGTAAGGTGCTGTACAAGCATCGCAAAAGAAAAGCAGTAGGAGAACATGACAAACGTCGAAAAAGAAAGCCCAGCCTTTTTAAAAACCCCCGGGGGGGGCCCCTTGTACCATAATTAGTGAGAGCTCGTTCACAGACAGAAATCCACCCTAGAGCATCATGGGGCCGCGCGACGGACCCCTCACTATGGTAAATCGTCAATGTAAGGGTTCATCCCCTGCCCCAGTCGGCCACAACCATGCCCCCATACAAAACCCGCCATTCACTCCTATCATGCACCCTTTATTCTCGCCTCTGCCAAACTCACATTTTCTCTCCTTCAGACATTCGGTTCACCGACTCAATCCACTTTTCTTCTGTCTCCCTCCCAGCTTGTCGGTTCCCAACACACTCACCACTATACATCCGCTTAAACCAACACCTACTATCATTCATCCTTTCCACATTGACCAAACCATCTCAACATACTTTCATTTAGTCTTCTCTCATTTACCCCTTTTCTTCACACCACACCACTCTCTAATACGTTCATTCCTCTCTTTATCAATTTCTTCTCACACCAGCACACCCCTAAGATTGTCCATCTATACACATTAACTTTAGATCTATACTCTTATTCCAACCATATTCTCACTACCATACAATAAAACAATGGTAACAACATACCCTCATGTAAGACCCTAGCACACTCAAGACTTAGTCCCTTTGCATTCACCAACGATTTAATTGCACCAGCCACCTTTCCTCCATTCACAAACTTTCCTACTACACTCTGCATTCGTCCGTTCCCTTCTCATCCAACATATACCCAAAATATTTAAACTCAAGACACTTTTTCTAGCTGCTCACCATCTAACATAACTTCACCTTGAGAGGAGTTTCCTCACTCACAACCATAACCTTACTCTTTATCTACGTTTACTTCAAACCCTTCCTTTCACACACCCTGCCAAATCTTCTCTATCAATCCTCTCAAAACTCCTCAGATTCGCCACACAGAACCAAATCTCCGCATATAATAGTAGGCACCTCCACTCAACTCCAATTCTCCACCATTCTAACCACCATTCCTGCCATCCCCACCTTCAATTCTTCCATAACCCCATTCATATACAAATTGAAATAACCAAGGAGACATAAACACAACCATGTCTTACTCCGCGCCATTAATCCTAAACCAATCACCATGACACCCATTATTCTTACACACGCTTCATATCGTTCATACATTACTTTTGATTCCATTCAGAAGCCTACCACCAAACCATATATCACTAACACCTGCCATAAAGCTTCCCTATTAACTCTATCATACGTCTGTTGCAAATCCATAAAACCTAAATACAATTTATTCTTCTTCTCCCTCATTTCTCAATCAATTTGTTCAATGTAAAAGATTGCATCCAACCACATCCTCTACCACTTCCTTTAAACGCACCTTTGTTCTTCACCAATCATTCCCTCAGTCACTCCGACGCACTCTTTCGACCAAATACCAGCATATACTTTCACCTACAACACTCAATAAACTATATCCCCTATAGTTTCTACAATTATCCATATCACCATTACCCTTATACAAGGGTCTACTATTACTGCTCTCTTCCAATCCCTTGGAACTATACCCTCCAAAACGCTTTATTACACAACTTCAAATCTTTTAATCACTATCTCGCCTCCGCTCTTGATCATTTCACTATAATTTCATCTATACCTGCAGATTTACCATTCTTCAACTTCTCACTCTACCCATTACCTCCCTCCTTACTAATAACCTCATCCCAAAATACCTATTCCTTCTCGCACCATCAAAACCACACACATTCACTAACACCTCATCATTACTGTTAATATTGTGCAGATTTTCGAAGTGTTCTTTCCACACTCCCCTCACATCCATTTCATCAGTTACAAAAGCACCATCCCTATTCATTATTCTAAGCAGATTCCCCTTATTCTCATTCTTAACCTTTCGCGCTTCCTTCCAGAAGAGCTTCCTATTTCCTTGTATGTCCTCATTCATCCTCCTTCCAAACTGTTCATTTACCTCTTGTTTTCTCCTACGTATACACCTTTTAGTATTTCTTTTTTCCTCCTTATATAATTCCAAGCATCTTTCTTTTGAAACTTCATCATTTGCTTTTAGTACATTCAACCACGCTTCTTTTTTACCTTTAACCGCTTTCATCACCTCTTCATTCCACCATTCGCTGTTAACATTCTTACTTATATATATATATATATATATATATATATATATATATATAATAAATAAATATATATATATAAGTAATTATATATATATATATATATATATATATATAATATATATATATATATATATAGATATATAAAATCTCTCTATATATATATATTATATATATATATATATATATATATATATATATATATATATATATATACTTCTGCCCCTGGCCCACCTTAATTGGAGGGCCACACTGCCTCCAGGAAGCCGGCTGCCGCCACTGGGCGATTCCACAGGTCGAGGAGAGAAGATATAGAGAAGTCGGCGTGGGGGGGCGTCGAGAGCAAAGCACCACAGAAGGAGGTGCTCTATTGTGTCTTGGGAATTGTGACATCGGTGCAAAGTGACATTTGCGAGTTTGGAATCTATATTATATTTGCATGAGTTTTGCGGTGGTGGACCTGATCTTGCTTCCGGGCGAGGTCCATTTAGTCCTCTTCGGACAGCGTTCTTCTCTAGGGATAGTTTGGGGGAGGGGGTGTTTAATAAAATTGTTATTTGGGGGCGGTTTTGTAGGTATGGTTGGTTTTAAATGGAGTATGGATATGTGTTAATCCATACCTGATTGGGAGGGGGTGCGAGAATTATGTTGTAAGTGTTGTAATAGAATTGAGCTGGTGAAGAAGGGGGGATTTTAGTCTTTGTCGAGGGGGATTGGAAAGAATTTGGTGACAAGGGTGGGTTGGATTACGGGGTTTTCTGATAGTAATATATATATATATATATATATATATATATATATATATATATATATATATATATATATATATATATATATATATATATAATATATATATATATATATATATATATATATATATATATATATATATATATATATATATATATATATATAATATATATATATATATATATAATATATATATATATATATATATATATATATATATATATATATATATATATATATATATGCCCCTTCACCAGGTGTATTGGTCAAGAGTAGGAAAGCTAGGCAGGTTTGCAAAATTTATTTTCTGGAGGAGAAAAATTAAGGATGTAGGATTAATTTACGTTTAGCTGCAAAACACGCCCTAGCCACGTCTCAGGTTTATCAGAATTAACAAGTGATAGGTAAACAAATAGTTTTCCATTTGCGATGCTCATTTTCCCATCATTAATGATACAATAACAAATGTAACCGAACCATAAATTTAGAGGAGAAAAGTTCTCAATATCGTCTCTCTCATCATTTTTATTCCTTAACTGTCATTTTCTGAGAATATTAATACTGTTACTTTCAGATTATTACAAAGGATGGCAACAAGTGTTTGCTGATTATTATAACGATGTTATTCAAATGATTGGAGTACAATGATACAATTGGTTAGAATAGAATTGTCATGGGAGGGGAAGACATTTATTTATCAAGCAGAGCGCGCCCGTACTGGCAGAAGAGATTCATTAAGTCTTTCAACCTAAACCATATTTTGCTGATACGTCATGTATTACTAAAAGTTAGCAGAACTTTTATTCTGGTTCTGTATTTTCTTTAGTTCTTACTGAGTCATGGTCGAATGATTAAAGTTTCTGCTGTTCACTCATGAAAGAAACAATTTTCTTTATATTGACACCATCATCTCTCATGATACAGTGAACATCATCTGGGGATTGGTTCCATTTTTGCTAACATTCCATAAATACAGCTCACCGAGATATTAATTTTGGAGTTTAGAGCTGAAATTGAATTGGCAGTTGTCGAAAAATTTTCTTCAAATCCACGACGTCTAATGTTGTCCTAGTACTAGCTACATCAAATACATAAATCGTAAGATAAATGTAAGACTAGATACTAAATTTTCTTTGTAATTTCGTTTTGAAATATAATCATAATTTCAATATTAATATATATTTTAAGAGGCAAATGTAATTTGTAATTATTATGTCAATATATGCCGTCAACCCTTGGCTGACAGTGTTTGGAAAAAATGACTTATTTTCAATCTATTTGGGCCCCCTAACGAAAATTCTGCGTACGCCCTTGTCTGATCTCCCAAATTAAATCGAGATCAATAACATTGTAGTTTGTGTCTGTTAAACTCTATGACTATTGTTTGTGTTTTTCTGTTAAACTCCGGAATGTGGAATCTAAATAGGAATCCAATTCCGGAAACGCGGAATTAGCAAATTTGGTGAACCAAAATCGGGATTGAAATTGTTTTGGTAATTTCTTATTTTAGAGACTCATATTCCTCAAATATTAATTTTTGTGGTAGTAAACGGTTTTGTTTTAAGGTCACCCCCCTGAAGATCATTTCCTACGTCTCGAATAACTTAAAAGAAAATAATTTTAAAGGCAAACTATTTTAAAAGAATTTGCAAAGCTAATATGGAAATCGCTTCAGTCTCTTTTCATGTTCTAGCTGGGATGAGATAGGGGGGAGGGGGACGTAATTTAAGAAAAAAAAAAAAAAAAAATTCCCCCCCAAGAAATCGAAATGAACATCAATAAAAAATAATCAAATATATTTGTTAAACTTTCATCGAAATATTTTATTTCTTTAGTATATTCAAATGTTAATTCTCTAAATATTATTTCAAATATTTGAGAATTTGAAACCGTGTCTACACAAAATCATCGACTCGATTTGAATCAAATTTCGTCAATATGTTTTCCAATCGATGTATAATAAAGACACTGACCAAATTTCAAACAATGCGTGTATCTCAATACTCATTTAGTTTGATCAAACAATAAATAAGAGCAGTATGAATGATGTTTAGGAGTATTATTGCTCAGATTGGATAAAAACAAATCTAGAACCGAAAATTCGTTTCGCTCACAACCACGAAGTTCTCGTCAGGGAGTTTATAATCTTGCAAGTTGAAACAACTTTAAACTTTGATTTAAAGTTAAACAAGTCTAAGTTAATCTTTGACTTTCAATTTTATTTAATGTGAAACTTTTATTAACACTTTCGTTAATTATTTGTTAGTAATTAACAAGTAAACTTGAGGTATTTATGAAGTTACAATCATAATTAGTTTGTGAATTGAAGGGATTAAATTAAAATTCAACTGAGTCAGCAGTATCTTCATTTATGTATTTATTTTTATTATATTTTAAAAATATTTACTTTAATTACATTTAAATTTTATTTATTTTGGTGAAATAAATTTAATTTTAATAATAAAAGTTATGAATGTAAGAGTTACAACGATTTAGAACAAAATATTTATACAAGTCCATTCCTGGTCTAAATCTTTAATTTCAAAGTGATTTTTTATGATGTTTTTACAGGGCTCTTCCGTTTTATGTTCCGAACGATGAAAGCACAAATACTCAGTCCAAAGTCATTCCAATATCTGCTGAGAGAAATTACTTACAACCTTTATCAGTCTCTCAGCATCCTTAGGCTACGATTACAGTGGATGAGTATTGACCAATTTCATTTTATATTATATTAACTTATCTCTTGCGAAGTTTCAATTTTTAAAGGAGAAAACCGTTGATTGACATCGACGGATCTT
>JABUQX010009385.1:27500-45012 GCA_015478945.1 Trachelipus rathkii | reverse complement strand
GAAAAATATATATTAATATATATATTATATAGATATATATATATATATTATATTATATATATATATATATAATATATATATAATATATAATTTATATATATATATATTAAAAATCTAAAAGAATACCCTAGATTACACCGCAAAGATGAACAAGTCTAGGGTCTCTTCTGGCCTCACCGCGAGACGACAGGGGAACTTCGTCCCCCCCCTCTGTCCACCGTCGGCTTCGAGCCCCTTAATTTTTTTTTTTTAAATTAACATTTTTCTCGAGCATGGGTAAAAAAACGATTGTTTTGCAAACTCTGGCCGCTCTTTCTATTGGAGTTGTAAGCTTAACACGGACACTGTAGGTTCACGCGAAGTTTCAGCCGAATTTTTCGTATCATGACTATTTATGTAACATCTTTTAAAGGGTAGTACGCCGTTATATATTATATATATATATATAATATATATTATATATATATATATATATTATATATATATATATATATATATATTATATATATACTATATATATATATATATATACTACTCGTCACAATTAACTCACCAACTGACTTATAATTACGTTAACAGGTTATAGAAAGGAAACATACCGCTGTTTGTACTTATTTGCAAATATCATTAGGACGGGGACACATTTATAAAGTGGTTAAGAATTGTTTGAGGGGCCCAAAGGAACATACTAGGGACCTGCGAAGGGTCCTGTATTTGGTCGATGGTTTCCTCTATCATGGGACATTATTCGTGAAGGATTCGTGTAGTAATTGTGTTACTCAATAACGTATAGGCACCTCATGTTTTTCCTTTTTTTTATGCACGGATGACGCTACCGAATATCTCAGGGAAATCTGATCCCATCACTCGACGCACCGCCTGCAGCATCTCCTGGAGGGTCTGCCTCTTGGCGTGGTTTCATCTGTCGCAACGCCGTTTCAAACATATCCCACTGAGTTCAATTAGGTTTTAGGTCGGATTGTTGCTGGCCAATCAATTTGCTGATTTGGACCAACGTTAGATATAAACGGTTGACACATCTGGTCCTTGTGTGGTCTTCGCTGTGATTTGCATTTAGACGGAATCCGTCATTTGATGTAGGGTACATATGGCATGACATTACGGATCAAGGATGTCTGCGATGTACCGTGCGGTGGTTAGGGAACCGCCATCTAGGACGTGCAACTCTGTACGACCCGTTAAAGATATGCCTCCCCAGACCATAAGAGATCCACCTCCAAATGGCAATACCTCCCGCATATTACATTGCGCGTACCTCTCATTAGGTCGATAGACTTTGGATAGCCGAATGGAGGTGTAGAGACTAACTCTGGACTCATCCGTAAACAGCATATTCGCCCAATCGCCGACTGTCCAATGCTAGTCGCGCTCGTCGATGTTCCCTGGTGTTTCGTGGTCCTATGGCAGGCCTCCGTGACAGCAAATTGTTCGGCGAGGAGTCGGCGTATTGTATTTTATCACTCACTAGTTCCATTATGTTCCTGCTGCTGTATTTGAAGGTACTTTGCTGATATATGACGGTCTCTTACGGCCCGCAATAGACATAAAACGGTGTTCAATGCCAGCCGTGGCGCGTGGCCTTCTCTGACCATGCCGTCATGGGTGCTCTTGGGTGTCGTGGTACCGCTGCACGACCCGTGCAATGGTTGTGTGCTCTACACCAAACCGTCGACCGAGTTCACGGTACCCGTACCCCTCGGCACGGAGGGTGGTATCTGCACTCACTCATCACGTGTTAGTCGACACGCAATCATTTCAATGGTTGTAGAGGCTAAATTCACACCTGAATGGACCACGTATTCAACATACCCCAACCATAACCTTTCCCCAGTGGCTAAAACTAGAGTTACGTGGTTTGTCATTTACCTTGTTTATAGCGATGGCGGCTCCTATACAGCCCCAACACTATTACAGCGCAGTATACTGTGTCCCTTTTGCTGTGTTAATTGTATAATAAAGTTACACATAGTTAAAATAGTTCCCCATAAGACATTTTATTTTATTTTTATTTTTAATATTTTACAATAATTTTTTCTTAATAATGAGAAAAAGTATATGTAAAAATTTTTACATTATATCATATTAATGTTTTTTTTTTCAACGCTTTATATAAAAGTTAATTTTATTGACTAGGAAAACTAACAAAAATGCTTATTCGTTAGTATGGGAAATATTATTGGTGTGATACTACCAAGGCCGTTTATAAAATATATAAGAAGTTTTACATTTCTTCTGAAGTTAAATATAACATGGGTTTTACTTTTGGCGTTATACAGTATGTCGGCAAGATATAAAATATATATTGATGATGTAAAAAATTTGTATCATTGATGTTTCAATCACTATGGCATAAAATTTTCACTCCTCTGAGGAATCGGGGGTTATGGAAAATTTTATGTCAACTTGATATAATTTTTATTCTGTGTAGGATTGGGTATTAAATGTTTTAACTAGAATGTATGATATTTTCAATATCTGCCTATATTTTCGTTCTTAAGGATTTTCAAATTTTCTGAATGCAAAACTTAAACGTTTTTCTGATTTGGATTGATAATTATTTTTATAAAGATGAAATTATTTAATTTTAATTAAAGATTTTGATAATTTATTTACAAGCGAAGAAAGTTAAAAGGGATTCTACTTAGCAAGAATACAAAACAGCAAATTGTTTTACTTGTGCTCTAGTAGACAGAAGTAATATTTAGCTCCACATTTAAAAGTGTGATCAAAAACGTTTGTGGTCAAAGTGTTTTATTTTCAGTTTTCGTACAGACCTCTATTGGAGTTAATATTTTACTTTGAAACTATTCTCATTTTAAACGAGTGAAATTGTTTCCAAACAAAAGCCTTCACGACCAGATAACCCAGGTATTTCGACTCAAAAGAAGGATTGTATTAACATAGAGTTTAGAGAGAAGAGAAGAGAGAGATGATGAGAGAAGAAATAGTATGAACAGTCAGAAGAGAAGTTAAAAAGAAATAAAGACAAAAGAAGAGAAGCTAAGAAGACAACCAATTCACCTGCGAAGAGAGAGAGAAAGAGGATATAAAGAGATGAGAGAGAGAGAAGAGAGAGAGAGAGAGAGAAGTAATTGAAAACGTGAACAAAGGTAATGCAGAATAATTATTCTAATTATAGGGAATATCACTTCTGTAGGAAACAAGAAAATAGATATGTTATTTACTTATTACATCACACTATTAAAGTGGGAATATTCGGTGTAAAAAATAATAGAACTGAATCCCATGTGTAGAAGTCAATAATAATCCTGAATTGGGTGAAGAAATACTACTGTCACAGATATCGAAGTAGTTTCCTTGTGATCACTGTGTTATGGATCGTTAAAATGGAAAATTGACCGGTAGTAGTAGTTGTGACAATGAGGTCAAGCTTTCTCTATCGAGTGTTTGCAAGGAATTTTAACAAATAACTTTTAACCGATTGCTGCGTGATTGTAGTTTTGTATGCTCCCTACTTAACTTAAGGTGCTCTATGGGTACTGGAGGGAAACCCAACTAAAACAACTGTATTTCAGTTATACAAAGTATTATATAGTTGAGTGAAAATGACAAATTCACACTATTAGATTAAGGTTGTGTACGCAAGTGTTACTGATATCTATTAAAATATATCAGACCATATACGGGATTGTGAAAATTCGGTGAGCAAAGGAATAATTCCAGAGTAATGTAAGCAATGGTGGGTTCTCTCGTAACAAATATTAGTGACATTGACATTCGAGGCCTAGAGAGTTGCCTTTCTTTTGTGTGGGCCAATACGGAGCGGGCAAGTATACCTCGATGGCATCAGTGAACAGTAATTTCCATAATCGTATCCAGTGTCAAAGAGAATTTAAGAAAGGCGATAAAGACCATAAAAACCATGCAATCGTTGCCAGAGAAAGTGAAATTAAGAAAGCCGATAATGCAACTTGATAAAATTTACAGTTAATTTCCTTGAAAAGAAATTCCCGCCAATAAAGAACTAAAGGTTTATTGTGGCTTGAGAGTCCAATAAATTAAAGATTTTGACTTATGAACCTACTTTAAAGAAGCTATATTAAGTTTTAGGAAAGTTACATGGACAGTCAACCATTACTAAGTTGTTCACTGACGGCATGACTAATTTGGTTTATCATGCTTAATTTCTTATTTATATTTTTAACAGTTACCAGTTATCGATTTTCATCTGCAAGAACTGGTAGTTTCATTGACACGATGAAAATATCCAAGTTAACAAATTGTGTGCTGAATATTTGTTGTCAATCGTAAGTTATAACTAAAATGTTAATTCAACAATCATATTTAAAAATACCAAACGAAAAGATTGGGGAAAGAGATGGGATTTAAATGAAAATTGTTAAAATATTTCCTAAAGAATCGTTGAAATGAATGAAAAAATGCATTAAGAAAATCAAATAAAGGAAATTTAGGTTTAAATTATATGCTGTACTTAAATAGTCAATGAACTAAACAATATATCTTTAAATAATTTCTGAATTTAGTCTAAGTTTTTGCCGTTTTCAAATTTAAATATTTATTTAGTTTCATGTAAAAAGATATTAAAGTTAAATACATATTACTCGTACTTTGAAAGAGAAATATCTACTCATTTTAAAGGTATGTAAAATAAAATGGATCTGTAAAAATTTGAGTCTCAGGTTTTCAAAAAATAACCAAATTTGTCCTCAAAAATTTTCATAACGATTCTCGATGACAATATCCAAATAAGTGATTATTATAATTATTACTTCAACCTCTGCACAAGCTGGACAAAACGATAAAAATTTTATATAGCTGCCTAGTAACATACTATTAGCTAGCTTTCTTTTGAATTTATGGCTATCATAATTTTGCCATAGATATTTCTCGACAGATTTTTATTCAATAGTCAGATCAAAATATGTGGAAGAGGAAAGTAAAAAATATTAAATTCCTAAAAGAGCGGTAGTGCATTAGGAGCGAAAAATATCCAGCCAGGTGTTTCAAATTTCAGATATTTCTTATTGTGAAAAGTTTTGATTCAAAAGCATTATGCAGAAGGTGATATGTGTCAATAGGTTGCGTATTTCTATGGTGAAAGATGCAGCAAGATGCGCAACTACTCTTCCACTCTTTCTTAAGTATGGCACAATACTAGTGTAAACGTATACTGTGATGATAGATAATTTCTGCATATCAATTAGTGTGGTGGAAAGCTGATGGAATGTGAGACAAAATCGAAAATATGATGCCTATTTAAAACAATATCCCTTCTTAAGCTGTGCCAAAGGCAAACTATAGGAGAGTTTGTCTTTTAGAGTGATCATTATAGTTTAATGAAGTAAAATTGAATGCGGCAACGGTAAGGTCAGAGTGGTCCATAGGCATAACACAAATATGGCCGTGTGGGAGTGCTTGTTGTAGATATATACCAAGTGTATCCTTCATTTATCGTATCACCTTTATGTAGAATAATGGCAGGCCACCCTTTTGTAAAGGATATTAAGGAAAATTAAGTGAGTGTTATGAATCGATTGAATTAATATTTATTATTGTTTTTGATTATTACCATTCTATAAATATTTTTGTTTTCGTATTATAGTTTTATATTAGTTTGGGAAATGATGAATCTAAATTACGCTCTTTACTTTTCGAAAACATTTTAAATCAAAATTAAAAATGAACCACTCAAAATTCAACAAACTTGCTATCCCTATTTGGAATTTATTTTTTTATATCCTCTTGGGAAGATAAAGCGTAGTCAAGCATATTTTTATTGGTATATATTATGAAAACGCGAAAGAACAAACTAAAAGGACTACGTATCACAAATGATTAAATTCAACATTAACGAGAGAGAGTAAAAGCATCTACATTTGAGCCTACAATATTCAAAGGCATAACTTCCGGGGGGAACGAATTCACACACCAATGACTACCAGTAGAAGATAACAGGATCGCCTCTAATTCGTATCAATAGGTAAGAATTCCATACAGATGTCCAATAAAAGTAGGTGAGGACGCGGTAGACAGCAATTCCAACTACAACACCATATGTACAGAAGTGCTTCGAATATTATTCCCTATCTACCGAGATGTCCTCATACCCATTTCAAGCACCCTGCTCACAAAAGGACATTGACGATCAAGGACGACACTCCATAGAATTAACGTCCATGCTCTAGAAAGAAAGTAATTGTACGTGGGCAAATAAGTGCAAAAACGGATGCGTACTTCAATGTGAAGATATCAATGTTGTCTTTTCACAGTAAAAAGTATGCAATATATGTGTGCCGCATACTATATGTATCAGAGTCACATACTCGCCTCACCTCCATATAGTAAATAGTAAGCCTTAAAGAATTTTAGACCTGTAGATATGAAATGATTCAAACTAAGGAGAATATAGCGATTACCCATATTTATATAAGGTTAGGTTCATCGTCTTGGTATCAAGAATTGAGTAGCAATGTTCTTTCAGATTCCTCTTTTTATTTCTTAAAAAATATATAGCAGATGCAGATATATTGTTTGGGAGAAAATATGAAGCCCATTTAGGAGCATTCAGCCCATATTTGTTTAGAAATATAGTTACTAATAGGCTAGTTGAAGTTGCACGTTCAGTAGAAAGGGCATCTTAGGCATATCTAGGCTAATGATAATATAGCTTATGTATAGGCCAAAACTTTTTCCCAAGAGGCTGTTCAATAAATCGTCAAAAATATAAGAGTGAAGAAAAATAAAATTGAACAGAGTCGGTCCATGTATAGAATTTAGTATATATACAGGAAACGAAAATTCATTAAATTCTAGTTATATGAGACTAATAAATAGTAGTACACGTAGATAAAAACATACTTAACCGTGCCGGAAATAACGTCCATTTCATCCATAATGAGTTTATATAATAAGTTGTACGGCACAGTAATACATAGTATATGTAAAGTACATCACGAGAGCCTTAGGATATAAGATCTGTTAGTGCAGTATAGAGCATATTAAAAAAAAATGAGAGGTAAGTTATGTCCACGCTATAGGAAACTAAATGCATATATAAGATTTTATAGTGAGAGATTCCACGTTTCTTACACTAGTTATTTAGTGTTCGGTTAAAGCTTTTTTCAAATGATAGTTACTAATAAATATCAAACAACCAAGAACCATCCCACCAAAGTTGAAGAACGGTCCTTCCACCGGCGAAAGAGGTCACCGTTAACTATTTATAGGATTAGGCCATAGGGGTTGGTTATCCTTGCATTAGAGATAATATCGACAATTTACGCTTTTTTGCAGTGAAAACCCCAAATTTGTTACCCAAAAAATGCTTTGCAGAAATATACCCGGACGAACGGCTATCTCCAAGATTAACAGGGTCATTTAATGTTTAGTAGCTGCTCCTAATAAGCCCATCGCTTATCTTCCACATACTTATATATTATAACTATGAATGTGGCGATAGCATGCTATCACACGACTGATTTAAAACTTTGGACATTTGCTTTTCGTTTGAGTTGTCTGACAATATGCTCTAGTTCGTAACTCCTTTTCAAGGCTTTTTGAGACACCTATGCAAATTTACTAAAAGCTGTTAAGTTCCAAATGAGATGCCCAAAGCTCTATGAGAGAAATCTAAATAGGTACCTAAATGTCTTTTATTATTTTATAGTTTTCAAGACTGGGTATCATATATAACTTTGCAGAAAATGGACGTGGGGCGGCAACGGTAATGAAATATGACGTATGTATTTGCATAACTAAACCATGTCTGTGACACCACTATAAGAGAGTAAGCACCGCTATTGACTAATTTAGGCCAAAATTTCTGCTATTTCATATCCACTTCTGCCAAAGTGTAAAAAAAGAACGGTTATAAGTATGAGCCAGTATTTACTTCTATGATACTTCCCTTCCTCATTCGAGCCTGTTGAACAAGAGCTACTTTTGCGGTTCATATGTGATGTCTTTTTGCGTTGCTACCTAGTTCTCCTATCTTTTTGTACGGACAAATTCTAGATCTAGTTTTTTTTTAGACTGGAACACTGATTACTTCTGATAATTGGCTATAAAGCAGATATTTGACCATAAAACCTAAACGTCAATGGCGCGCTACCATCCAGTCAGCTTAGGAGGCAGGAGAAATTTTTGTCCACTTGAAATCAGTAGTTCATTAACTACAGATCACCCAATTAACTTCGCAAGGAACTTTCTGTTGTAGATGATGGGGTGAAAGGAGTTACATTGCTATGCCGAGCTGAGAAGATCAAGATCAATGATATTTTTGGTTCTATGTGTAACATCACATCACACCACATATATAATCTGTCTTCAATAGGGGAGTACTTTTTTGTGACTGTATTAACAGATTTCGAATAGTAAGTTCGGAAATGAGATATCAAGTACTACAGAGAACGTTGAATATATAGTACCGAATTATATTCTGCGCACGCGAGAATTCTCATGCTATGATGGGGTACTTCTGCCTTTCACAAACCATAAACAGTCAATTATTTGTGAATGAGTACAGGGTCTTTTGATAATTATGAAACCTTTGAGAGAGTTATTATCGTACATTTTTCTTACTCGATTTTGAGACTTGATAACTCTACAATGACAATTCGTGTCGTTACAAACTACTTAAAAATCGCTTAGAGCTACCACACATTAATCTTTTCTGCTGTCGGATTGGGTTATTTAACATACTTGTGCGGAAGGGAACCCGTTCGCTAAACTCAAACCCATGACAGAAACGCATTACTGTACACTTACACGGACAGGAAAGACATAAAATAGCTCCTTCTATCGATCAAGCTTTTCCGTACATATTCTTGTTCATTTTCGAAAGTTGTGAGATGATCACAAATGCATATGTGTTGCGTATTCTCTTTTCAATAGCTTGTTCTCGGTTCTTACAACAGACGTGCCGACCTCACTCCGCGCATCAAAAATCATAGACTGCCATCTGGATTGGTTTTCCCTGAGCCTAATTACATTGGACAAACATATTCTTACCTAACTTTAATGAAATACTTATTTGAGTGAGATAATGAGTTAAATTAGATCATTATAGTCCGAAAATTAGAAATTAAATCAATAGACTAGTGAGACTCATATTATATGAGTAAAATCCCTTAAATTATATAATTAAATTTTTGAGGAAAAAGATAAAATGATCAATAATACAATAGAAGATAATGGTATTGATATCTTTTAAACGTTTGCATTATAGTAGGAGTCCATGTGTTAAGGCATACCCAGGGTAAAGGGGTTAGTTAGATCATATTAGAAATCTATGAGACTTAGATGAAGTGTAAAAGGTATAGGTTTTTATAATCGTATTTAATGGTTTTGATAAGTCTAACTCATTTTAAGTGATATAATATATAGTATTAGTTAATAACAATTATATACTCTTAAACTTCAAAATATGGTATGAGTGAAAACCAGTATAGCTTTAAAACTATGCTTATTCGTTATTCCTTGTTTTGGGGGACTTGTAATGGGCCTATGGGTAAAGTAAGCATCCGGTTATGTAACACTGCGACTGAGTTGCCCATATAGTTCAAATACCCGCTGATGTGAAGAGGTTTTAAATCCTGTGAACTCATTCATTTAAAATTGAAGATATATTAATAATATATATGAATTTATATATATATATATATATATATATATAAATATATATTAATAATAATTAATTATATAATTAATATATATATATATATTATTAAATTATAATATATATAATATTATAATATAAATTATAGATATATTAATATATAATATATAATATATAAATATATTAGTATATTATATATATATTATACATATTATATATATATATATATAGATAATATTATTATATATTTAATATATTATATAATTATTAATATAATTAATAATTAATATTATTAATTATATAAGATATATATATATATATTATAATTATATATTATATATATATAGATAATAATATTAAATATAATATATATATATAATAAAATTACTATAATAATATTAAATATATAATATATATATATATATTAATATATTAAATTATATATATAAATTAATATATTATATATATATATATATATTAATATAACTACGTATATTATATAACAATGTATATAATATACTACATATCAACTAAAATCACATAAAATATAGGTAAAAATACCCTTTTCAGATTGACAAGACACTATAATAAGAATATGGAAAATTTATTACTCCTTATTGGTATTCTTCTACAATTTTAGTTTCATTAGTCTATTTATTTTATGTTATCTTGATCTAGTCACGTGCAATACTCAAAAGTAACTTTTTATCTGCTGTAAAAAAAATAATACCCCGCTAATACTACATACAATAATAATAATAAATTTATCAGTATTTAGTTATCTATATATCATGAAACAATATATGATCTAATATAAGGATTACGTAAACTTTAATATGAGTAAACATGTAAATATCATTAACGTTGGATATAAATATATTTTCTTTCAGAAAGTTTATTTTTGAATGAGATATATTTATTAATATTTGAAACAAATTTTATAAAAAGCGCACTTGACATGGAGTTATTATTATTTATATTGAATGAACTCCTTTATTTATATAAATTTTTTAATACATATATGCAATAGGGCTTATATATACACTAATTGAGTTCCTTCTGACGTTTCACTGCAATTTCCAAGGTCTAAGCACATTGAATAGATATTATAATAGGTCTAACTGTTCCAACCTTAAGAGTAATTTATATTTCAAAAGGAGACCTTTAGCAGCATTTTCATCATTAAGGCTATTGTAATTTTATCGTATACTATTCTTGAGTCGCCACTCACTAAGCAAGAGTTTGATCGAAACGCTGTTGGAAGCATGTTCCAGGAGCGCAGAGAAGTGGGGTCGTGTTTACTATTTGCATGAAGAAAATAGAAGTCTAGGACGAGCCATTCAAACAAAGAAAATAGCAACTTTTTGGATTTTTTGACTGGGACAATCTTAAGCATAACTGGCTTCTACCAGCCTCCTCTGTTAATTTTTGGAATAGTTTGCAGCAGGAGGTTGTTGAGTATGACTCACTTGCAACATTTAAGAAAGGTTTATAGGTATATGACTAGTATATATACTAATTATGTATAAAATTATATTATAGATATATTATAGAAATTACTTATATGTTATGTTTTTGTATATTAAATTTTATACTTATTATATATTTATGTTTTTATTAATATATATATTATATATATTATATATATTAATAATATTAAAATATGATAAGTAATATAAACCTGCAGGAGAGAGCTCGGCACACACGATACAACATTAATCAATGAGTCTATTGAGATGAATACACCACGCTCTCGCTCGTTTCTCAATATATTTTCTATAATGGATTGTAACGAGTATGCGGAATGCGGATTAGTGAAAAAGAGACGTGTATAAGGTTGAGCCGGGAATGCCTGGATATAGTGAATCTATTCACACTGATATGCGGATAAATTCCGCACTATTGACAGATGTGGATAATCTCCGATTCACAACCTCAAATATTATGAATAGTATTAACATTATTATAATGTGTATTGAGTGAAAAAACTAATATATACTAATATACATATTAAAGGGAAGTATAACATTATTTTATCTAATTAATAATATTATAATAAATTATTATAATCTTAATCACTATATATAATTTCTATTGAGATTAATTATAAATAATATTATATAATATATTTATTAATATATATAATATATATTATAATTACTGATGACGAATTGATAATGAACATGATATATAATACTTATAAATATAATAGGATTATATACTATATTATATATATAAGATATATTATTAATATATATAATAATTATTAATTAATATATATATTAATATAATATATATATTATAATTATTATAATATATATATTATATATAATTATATATATATATATATAATATATATATATATTATAATATTAATAATTATAATATATATAATTATATATATATAAATATATATTAATAAATATATATTAATATAATATTAATAATATATATAATTAATATGGATCAGCGTCTGTTATAGCCGTCATATGTATCATTAAACTCTAATTAATGCTACATAAACAACGAATACATTGCTTGGAAAAGCTGGTCCAAAGTTTTGCCTCATGGAAAAATGTAAAAAAATAAAAAAATACAAAAAAAATAAAAAAAAAAATAAAAAAAAAATTATATCTCAAAAAAACTACAATAGCTAACAGCGAAAAGAGATACATTTTTGGAATCCTGGTAAATTTCACATAAAATATGTAAAAAAAAAAAAAAATAAAAAAGATTATTGTAATATATTATATAGTAATATGATTAGAAGGCCTATTTAGAGACGTTTTATTGTTTCTCGTTAAAATAAATAGACTTTCCTATTAAATTTGCCTTTTTTTTTTTTTTTTTACACTAGAATACTACCAAGGGTATACAGCACCGATGGCAGGAGTCGGGTCTCTCGGCCTTCTTCCGGGGAACTTCGGGGTAGGACTAATTCCCCCCTACCGAGGGAGGGTCTCCGGAACCTACGCTCTTTGGTATTTTGGGGTGTCGCGGGGGTTTCCTCCCGCCACCTCCCTAAATCGGCGGTAATGGAAATACGTCCCCCCTAAAAGATTACGATGTGAAAGAAAAAACTAGGGAAAACATAAAGCAAAATATAATAGAAAGTCTATTTATTTTTTAACGAGTAACAAATAAAAAGTCTCTAAATAGGCCTTCCAATCATATTATTAATAACAATATTTTTTTTTTTTTCTTTTTTTACATTTTCTACTTTTACCAAGGATTCCCAAAATGAATATCCTTTTTCGCTCGTAGCAATATAGTTTTTGAAGATATAATCATTTTTTTTATTTTTTTATTTTTATTTTTTATTTTTTATATTTCTATTTTTAAGCGCATTTCCAGGGCAACTTTGGAACCAAGCATTCCAGCAATGGTATTACCGTTTTACTGTAGCCTTAAAAGTTTTTAAGATACATATGACGGCTTATAACAGACGCTGGCCATATATATATATATACTTATAATCATCAATACTATATAATATATATATAAAATCAATTATCACTATCTCTAATATCATTATACTAATATATCTAATATAATCCTATATATATTATTATATATCTATAAATTATAACTATATATATATAATATATAAATATATATAATTATAATCATATAATAATAAAAGTTCAAAAATAATATATTATATATAATATATACTAATCAATTAATATATATATTTACTTATAATTTTACGTTTTACTAGAGTAATACATATCATATATAATTCATCATCATCATCACATCACCCACCTTCTTTTTTCCAAGCTGAGGGTAAGGTTTTGCGCGCGCTAACAGACCTGGAACAGAAAAGTAATAGAAGAACATAATGCAAGTCAAAAAGTACAAAACATTTCAATGAGATAAAAAGAATAAGTACCTCCATAAATATATTAATAAATAGCCTACAAATGACATACTACTATAAATAATTTAATTCAAACATAAGGAGTAAACATCCGCTATTCCGCATGCCGCACCTCATCTACTTTAAGATCCACATCGCATCCGTCATCCGCACCCCGTCATCTGGAGAGAGCACGTCAATATTTTGACATCGGTCCATCAACTAATTATATAATTATATATATATATTATATTAATATATATATAATATATATATATAATATAATATATATATAAATATATATAGTATATAATATATACCTATATTTATATAATATATATATAATATATATATATAGTTTAATAATATAGTATTATTCTAGTAGGTAATAATCATTATACTACGTATTTTATTTTCTAATTTAGATATTATATAGGTATATCAATACATATTATAATATAAAATATATCTACTCAATAATATATTATACCCAGGAGCTAATATATTAATATCATACATACAAGGAAATATTTAGAGATACGTAGAAAGATATATATATATATATATATATATATTAGACTATACTTATACTAAACTATATATATTATATATATAGTAGTATATAGGGCACGATCGGCATTTTCCAGCATTATTACTATATATAATATCTATCGGTATATATATACTAAAATATATGATATAAATATAGTTATTAGGCTTATACACATATATATAATATTATAGTTATATATATTATATATATATATATATATATATATATATATATATAATATATATATATATAATTTAAGAATGTGAATCAGTAGAAATTTATGTCTCGAGAACTTGAGTCGCAATCGGGGTCGACCTCGTGGAAGGCAGTACGTGCGAGTGGCTCATTAACGCTAAACTAGAATGATCTCTCTCTCCCTTTGCCCAGGCGGGCCACAACCCATACCTTCTTACAAAACCCCCGCCATTTGCACGCCCTAAAGTTATTTCAAACATTTTTTCCCGCCTCTCTTCTCAAACTCCACATTCTTCTCCTTCAAGCATGTCCTTTACTGACCTCAATTTCACTTTTTCTTCTTCGGTTCCTTCAACCAGTCCGACTTCTCATCAACCAACGTCAACCATTATATATCCGCTTAAACCAACACCGACATCATCATCCTTCCACATGAACCAAACCACACTCAATTCTCTATGGTACTTTTCCTTTATTTTCTCATTTACTTAAACATGTTTCACGCAAGCGTTCCAGTTTGTGGTGAATCGAGGGTTTACGCTTAGAGATACTTCTCTGACCTTCTGTGAAGAGGAACCCGCACAAGGAAGGAAACTGAACTGAATTGCAAGATTATGTTCCAGCCCACACTTTCCCCTTTATTTATTATATATATTTTTTCCCTCGCTTTAAAGTATGGATAAATTAATGAGTTGAATATTATAGAATAATGTATATCCTACTCCCTATGACACAATCAAACGAATTATTTTTACGGTAATTTTAGGTATAGTTGCATATTCAACATGAATACATAATCTACAATTAATATTGCCATTATTAGAGTAGTAAAAATACAATTTTACCCACTATATTGATCACTATACTTTCCTATTTTATACCTCAATATTACAGTATAAGGTTAATTATATTCAATCGAATATCATAACACAACTAATATAACTAATTATATAGTTATGAAAGTAATAGTTATAGAAATGATCCTAATGAATGGAAAAATTATTTCCGGTTGTGTGCCATAATATGCCTAGGTAATAACCTTCTAATAGTATGGATAATGAACCAACCTATAAAATCATATCTTTTATCTACGTTGAAATATGTAATTATATAAGTATATATGGAATTATAACAGCATATTAGGCCCCAGTATATATTTTCTTCACATATTTACATATATAAACCAATAAATAACCTATACTCTAGGTAGCACTATAAATAACCATAAATAGTTTATAAATATATTCACTATGATAGAATACAATATTATTTTATGAGAAAACTTCAGATTGTTAAAATGAAGTAGATAATAAAAATAAAAGTAAGAACTTAAAGAATATATTTATATTATTAATTTATTATATTATAATTTAATATACCATACTATGTCCTTATCTGTTTTTACGTTAATAAAATTTTATATGCAACATCATCTTTTCGTATCAAAGTAATTTTATTACATATTTTTATATAAAGATATATTTATATATATATATACATACAAATATATTATATTTTTACTTAAATTATTATTAACTACTTATTGAAGTTAAGAAATATAAATATAATTTAAATTATATTAATAATAAATTTTATATTTTTATTATTATTTTTGTATGAGTGAGGTGGAGATAGTGAGGGGAAATGAGAATTGAGAAGAATAGGTCCCGTAGTATGGGATACTACAACCATGAATGGAGGGGAAATAAAAGATGAATGAAATATCAGCTGAGTCAAGCTTGAAAGCAAAAGATAAATGGTATCATAGAAATTAAATAGGATAAAATCCTTATTTAATTATTTGATGATAGGTATTTACGAGATACTTCACCATGAAAGTGTATCTATTTTGGTTATTATTTTTATTTAATTTTTATTAATATAAAATATATATTCAATATATATATTATATTATGTAATGATAAACCAAACTTATATTTCATAAATAAATATTATTTAGTATATTTTATATATTATATGTTTTGTGCAAAAGAGTTTTGGTGTTTTAGTATTTTGTTTGTGGCGGTAAATTTTCTTTTCGGAGAGTTGAGGCGGCATGTTTAATGGGGGGGGGAGAGAAGATACTCCGACATTCAATAAAAAAATGCTTTTATAAAAAGTTGCTTATGGCAATTCGATAATACAAGCTTTCTCAAAATAAAATAGAATAATAAAACATCGCGTGTTTCAAAAGGAACTAAACAAATACACAATGAAGAAAAAATAATCATTATTATCCTCTCAATTTTTTCATTTGCACTTATTTCAAAAATTTTTTCGACTGTTATATCATCTATCTTCATAAATGGGGAAATTAATTATGTACTTTGAGATATCTATCATTAACATCAACGTTGTAAAAAGTATTTTCCTAAACATCTCTTATAAAATCTTAAAAAATATTATAGTATATAAACATTATTATAATTATTGAGTCACATATTGTATTAGAATAGGATAATAAAAAGCGTTATCTCATGTTATAACCGTGTTTACATTTTTGGCTTTGTGGGATTCTTGTCAAAAAAAAAATACTCATATTAATATTATAAATTAATGATTGATTAGATAATAGTTATCTTCTTCCTATTATTAAGGACAAAGTTTCTTTCTAAAGGGTGCCTCGATGTCTCTATTGAATTTCTTATTACAAAGATTCTATCAGTAGTATAATAATAATTATTAGTATATCATTTTAAATTTATTATTATTAATATTCAAATAAAATATTTATTTAAATTAATATGTTATAATTAATTCCAATATGACTATATAATTCCTATTTTATTATTATATTTACATGTTAGGATTATTGCACAAACATTTACTTATTTTCGTAGTAGTAAGTAGTTTTCCAATCTTTTAAAGTAGAGATTAACAAGTTGGGTATATTTTATTAACTACTAATAAATAAATAATTTTGTAAGTTAAGGAAGGATCAAAATACTTTAAAGTTCAATCGAAGACAGCCGAGTGGAAATAAAACAAAGGTTTTAACTCCTATCTATAAACTATTATCCGACAGTCAAGATATATATATAATTTGAGAATAAAAAGCAGCACGAAGGCTCCAGACAACGACATTGGGAAATCTTTTACTACGTACGATCTCGCGTAGTTAGCCTCACTCCCCAGTTTGTAAGTAAGTAGTAGTAGTAGCAGCAGTTGTAGTAGAGTTAATTTGTAATCATACTCGACTGATAAATCACCTTTTTTTATCCTGTGATAAAATTATTGGCTTGATAAATTTTATTAGACAGCTTCACTATTAATTAAGAAACTG
>JABUQX010009385.1:7500-15000 GCA_015478945.1 Trachelipus rathkii | reverse complement strand
TTTATTTTTTTAAATAATAATAATAATAATAATAATAATAATAATAATAATAATAATAATAATAATAATAATAATAATAATAATAATAATAATAATAATAATAATAATAATAATAATAATAATAATAATAATAATAATAATGATAATAATAATAATAATGAAAATAATAATAATGAAATTTAACTCATTATAAAATAAATCTTAACACTTTCTCTCCACTGTTTATTTAAACCAAAATTGATGTTGGTTACATCCGAATCCAAATTCGAATGTTGTGCCTAGACTTATGTTTATAATTTGGAGTAATTTGGTTGCGATCAAGAACTAAATTCATATGATAGAGAACCTATTATTGTCTTTTCTTTCTCTGAAATGATTATTTCGGCTCACAGGTGTCATCAACCTTTTCATGCTTAGTCTCCAGTTTTGTATCTTTTAAGAGAACGTTTCCGTACCCCCCAGTCCCCACCAATATTAAAACTGCAAAAAACAATCTAAAAATTACAGAACCTGAAGAGACTAATAAATATGATTGAAATTACCTTTAAATTTTAATGATATCCTTGAGCTTGATGCTGGGAAAGTGAATGATCGATGTCTGTATCGATTTTTTAAAGGAACAAGCGAAGACCCCTTTTTCACAGAGTTCAAGCAATTTCTTTGTTTGGTAAAAATAATATTCACTGCACTAGATCCTGATTTAACTAGATATGAAGTAGGGAAGGATAAAATAAATTAAATATTACTTTCCTTATACTTGGATAAATGGTAGACATTTCTTCTTATTTTGTCCGAGGTTTTGGTAATCGCAATTATTGAAACTCGATTTGCTTTCCTCATCGTACCTTTCTTCTAATAGTTCTTCTAACATGCTAAATCAGTCTCAAGTCTATTATGATATAAAAGGTATTATATATCCAGTAATGCCTCCACAAGTTGAAAATATCACAATTTTTTCCATACGAATATTATGTTCATTGTTAACTATTGTTAGCATTTTAATCTCCTCTGCAGTTACATAGTCTTTAATTGACGACAATTTGGGAAACAGATAAAATTCTCATTTTAAAAGATTATGATATAAAAGGTCAAGTGTTTCAGTAAATAAAGAGATAATATGTTTATAACTGATAAGTGTTGCTTTGGCTCGTCAAAGCTGCAAATTAATTTCCTTAAGTTTCTTTAAAATGCTAGCCAAATAAAATGTGTCATGTTTTATCATTTTTAACAACTTGCAGAGATCAATCTCATTTTCACTCTCAGGAAGCAGTAAGACACTATCACATAATTTAACAAAACGAGTTAGGCGAACACTCTTTGAGAGATAACAAACTCCAGTGTGTTACAGTAATCTTATAAAATGTTCATTAATGTCCTGGCATAGGTGCCGAAAGACTAGCATTTATGACATAAGATTTAATTTTATTTATAACTCTAATTTTATTATGCTTAATGATGAAAATAATAATCAGAAATTTTTGCATGTTTTTAACAAAAGCTGCAATTTTTTTACTCCACCTAAAAGCATAAACCGCCAACTAGTGGGTGGTACCGCCCAGGCAGACGACCACTTTTTCCGGATAATTTCAATAAACACCACAGACAATGACTTTCTTCTTGTTCTCAAGTCTCAGCTGGTGAACTCTCCCGTACCTTCTCAATTCACAGAAATCTTGAGTAGATGATACAGCTCCCAATTTGTATCCCTTTTCGCCTTAGAGATGAACTCAACACACTAGACTTATTATTAACTTCCGGTATTTCTCCTAATACTGCTAAACTCTTTCCACCCTAGAATTACTCCAACACCTTCTCACAGTATATCTGTATATTGTTTTATCCCTTCAACTCTCCCGCAAGAAAGGCCCCAGCATTCGGTATAAATGAACGTTTATGGAAGGTCAAATCAGGGTCGTATTCCTTCCCTTTTCATTGAAAAGATTACTGCTTCGGCGGAAGGTCTCCCTCGGGGTGCGCACAATGCATTCCTTTGATTATCTCTGGCATGGATATTTTCATTCCATTTACTTTTCCTTCAGCTAAAAACAGCAAATTATAGTTTTACTCTGCAAAATCTTCCTCTATTCATCATAGAGACGTTGCCTTCGAGAATTAGCATCGTCTTCGAACTCTACAAACTCCTTCTATTTATACTTCAATTCGGAACCTATTCTCCTTGACACTAAAATCTATTTTCTCCTCAGAAATTGCAATAATATTTTTGGCTCCTCTTTCAATCACTTTTTTCTGACATTTTGCAAAAAAATGTCAATTCTAAGTTTGCTTTTCTTTTTTTTTCAACTTCTTGTTTCTTCTGACACCACAACTGCTGAAATACATTCAGATAAAGCTAAAATCTTCATTCAAATCTATCTGCTTCTAATCCAACCTTTAAATATTCCAGGGATATTCCTCCTTCTTTATGACGAATATTGTATTTACTCGAAAGATGTGATTTCTGTTCTCCCAAGCCTAACACTGAGAAGGCGTATGATCCTGAAGGTATTCCTACCGTGATCCTCAAAACTCGTGCATCCGAACTTGCATTCTTCCTCGTGAAAGTGTTTCGTGTCAGCCTATCAAATTCGACTTTTCCTTCCTGCTGGAAGCACAAACATATTCAACCTGTGCAGAAGAAAGTGTACTTCTCTAAATATCGTCGTATCGCTTTAACTTTTTTTCTTTCCTAGGTTTTCGAATCTATCATTAACAGGAAGATTTGGAAGCATTTGAATTTTTCTAATCTTGTCTTTGATCTTCAGTATGGCTTCCGTAAGAAGATAAGTTCAACTGGTGATCTTCTTTCCTCTTTTTCTCTGACTTCGGATCTTCTGCTTTTCGGCAATTCGGTGATTCTTATGCTGTGGCACTAGACATTTAAATAGACTTCGATAGAGTTTGGCAAAGTTTTGAATTCTAACTTTCCCTGTTTCGGGATCTATTCTTCTATCTTTGGCTTTTTTTCTGGTTCTCTTCTGTTGTTGACAACCATCGTTCACCTTTAAAACAATTAGTAATGGTGTTCTTATTTTTTTTCCTTTATCCTAAACTCTTTTTTTCCCCCTTTTTTGCAAATGGTCTTCCATCAGTCAATCTTCTCTTATACACTTTTACGTAGAAGACTCCATCTTTCATTACTTCTTTCAGTTTGAGAGAGGTCCAACTTAACAACAAATAACCGCTGTTAGGAAGGTAGTATTTTAGCAACTGACCTGATTTTTCGAAACAGTTCAAAGAAAACTTAATTGTTTCCAATGCCTCATAAACTAAATTTTCCTTCTTGTTACTCGACATAATTTTCCACACAATGATGACATCTATTTCGAAAGCATACAATTCAAACCTTCTTCTTTTCTTAATATTACATGTGTTTCCTTTTCTCTCTCTTGGAGGGGTTACATTATTTCTATTTCTAAGCAAACTTCTAGGAGGTTGGGTGTTTTGAGAATCTTTCAGAACAACTTCACATCACTCCACTTCGTGCTTTGTATATGGGTACTCTTCGCCCTGGTATAAAGTATGCATCTCATATCTGGGGAGATTCTACACACACAGCCCTCCTTGAAAGATATAATCTAGAGTTTAACGACTTATAAACTCTCCAACTCTTAATGACTCTCTACAATCTTTTTCTGACAAACTGTTGCTTTCCCTCCTTAATTTATCGCTACTTCTGATCTATCTAGTCGCATCTCACATATCTTCTCTTTTGAGAAGAGTACGTGCAACTCGTCATTCACACAGTGCCATCCCTTCTCTATCCAGATTTTTGGTCCCAGTAATTGCTATCCTTATTATTTTATGTATACTAATAGTAAAGTCTGAAACATTCTTCCTTCTTATAATTTTCTCAAATCCATGACGCGTTCACTTTATAAAGATGTCTCATGTCTCGTCGGTCTTTGATTTGGTCAAGATTTTGTTCTTTGCTTCCAGACTTTGGTGGATTATATGTAATCCTTTATCCATTAATGGAGTTATCTATTATAGTTTTCACAAAAAATAGGTAATTGTTCTAATAGCTAAGATAGGTTTTGTAAAAAAAAAAAATTCAGTCAGTGAAATAAAACCACTTTTCTGTTATTTTATGGTTAAAGATGGGGGTTTCAGACCCCCCTTTTTTTGGGATTTATGAACTAAAGCGGATAAAAAGCGAGACTAATGTTGCATATTGGATAAATTCGACAACAGGTAAAGTTTGTGATTGAGGGTTTGTAACAGTTTTCGATAGGTTAGGTTAGGTTATGTTAGATTAGGTTAAGAGCTTACCTAACGTGAGTTTATCCTAACCTAACCTACCTAACCTATCCTGTACTACCTGTTATAATTTAACGTAACCTAATCTAATATAACCGAATCAGGCCAAAACTAACCTAACCTAACCTATTCTGTATTCTAGTGGTTAGATATAGAGTAGAGGTCACGATGGTCACAAGGCTCATGGAAACAGATTACGTAGCAAATAGAAAAACAATTTGAACCTGTAAATCATGTTACCTAATTTGGTTTTTGTGATCAATCGCTTGTTCCGTAATTTGTTAGGGTGAAAAGGACTGTTTCGACTACCAGATTATATATAATATATAAGGTGGTGGTCGAAACAGTCTTTTTATTATTATTCCAATTATTAGTCTATTATTATTATTAGTATATTAATTATTATTATTATTTTTCTTTTTATTTTATTTATTATTATTATTATATTATTATAAACAGTCTTTTTATTATTATTCCAATTATTAGTCTATTATTATTATTAGTATATTAATTATTATTATTATTATTATTATTATTATTATTATTATTATTATTATTATTATTATTATTATTATTATTATTATTATTATTATTATTATTATTATTATTATTATTATTATTATTATTATTATTATTATCGTTTCCCTCAATGTTGGGAGGTGACGTAAATAAAGATCATAGGAACCACAGTCTTTCATAGGAAGAGTTATAAAACAGTTGATAAGTGTTCTCATTCCAATGCAACTTGCATATATGCATTTTTAACAGTGTCAGTGTCAGTACTAGTGGCACTGAGGGACATCGCCGCTGAGTGCTAGCGCCATTGTGGGTCAGCATCTGTGTCAGTTAGCACTCCCCATGGAGGCGAGGCCTGAACCGTCGACCTCAGCGCTGGAAGCACATCGCTTAGGCCGATGAGCTATATATCAGTGGCGGCTTGTGAACCGAAAACATGGGGAGGCACTTTCAATATATATATATAATTATATTATATATATATATATATATATATAATATATATATTATATATATATATATATATAATATATATATATTATATATATATATGTATATATATATATATATATCAGAGGCGACTCTACACTCGTGCTACTCGTGCTTAGCACGAGTTATTATTATAGAAATGAACGATATTCTTCAAATTTTGCAGTTATGATAAAATTCTCTTATTTTTTTGTGAAAATAGGTTCATTTGAAGAATACATTACATTGTATAAATGAAAGATTATGTTAAAATTTAAACAAAAAGTGTAAGCATTATCGCCATTGAATAACCCTATTTTAAATCAATTATAATTGTTACGGCCCGTACCTCTCCAAAAATGCAGAGAGCAAATTTCAAGACGGTATACAATATATATATTCGTGAATTTAATTTTTTTACAAGTTTTTTTTTTTTCTGTTTAAGAATTTAATAAAACACTCAGTTTAATTAGAAAAAAATTAAAAATAAAACATTTACTTGTTCTTAAATGCACATTTCGGATAAAAATAATTTCATATATTTAAATTCTAATATCTGAATTTGAAAGGAAAAACTAAGATACCCATAAAACCAATATATGCTAAAAAGAGAACTGTAGGAATGGATACCTCATTTTTTTATTAAAGAATTATTTTGTTAATTATATATAAATAAATAAATGAATAAATAAATGAATTAATGAACTAGATGCTGAATAATAATGTGCTTTTTCTTTTTTTAGCTGAGTTTGATAATATAATTTAGCACCTTGCCTCCGTAGAAGTCTTTTAAAGAAGAACTTTGCCTCAAAGGCCCCGTGTCCTGCATATTTCGTAGCCGAAAATCGTTATTGCATTTCCTGTTGTATAAAGGTGTAACATTTTTTTAAAGATTTTAATGATTTATTTAATTTAATGTATGAACTAAGAAATTATAGGGTAAAATATGTATATCGTGTTCTATTATAAAATTCGAAAATTAAAGGGTTTATTTTGTCCTCCTTCTCCCATTTGAAAATTGCTAAGTTTATCACAGAAAAGGTTATTATTAAAAGATCAAAATTACAACTAAAATTATTAAAAAAAATAGTAAATTTGTTATAACTCTCTCTCTCTCTCTCTCTATATATATAATAATAATATATATATATATATATATATATATATATATATATATATTATATATATATATATATATATTAAATTAAAATTTTTCTTATTTTAATTTTTTTTAAAAATTGGATTTTTTGCCAAATTCGAGAGGAGGCTTTGTGGAAAATCCTCAAAATAGACAAAATAAGAAATAAGGTTTCTTTTACGTTGCCATTACAACCAGTGTTTGGAAAGCATTATAATTATGCTTCCTTGGAGGCACAATTCAAAATTCCTCCAGTCAATGATCTTATGAAAAATAATGTTTCGCAAGGAATAAATGACTAATGTAAATTTTCGCTTCCAGATAACATTTTAAACTTATTTTATATAATAAATAGTAAATTGAATTTATTTATTACACTAGGTGCTTTTATTTTTTTTAGAGGAGGCCCTGCCTCCTGTGCTTCCCCCGTAAAGCCGCGCCTGCTATATATATATATATATATATATATATATATATATATAATATATAATAGAGAATTTTTCTATATCACCATTTTTTAATATCTATATTAAAATTTTTTTATATATATTAATTTATATAATATTATATAATTAATATATATATATATATATTATATTAATTAATATATTATAGCATATAGCCTATATATATAGAGCAATACTACTGATAGGTTGCATATTATTATCTCCATCCAATAAATAAAATAAACATATTAAAAATATACTCGGTTAAATATTTTAAATATACATATAGAACTCCTTTTTGTAGCTATATATATATATAATATATTAATTATATATGTGCTGTGTTGTGTGTTGTGTGATGGTGTGTGTGTGTGTGTTGTGCTGTTCTCGCGGGCGTGTGTGTAGGTAGGTATAAGTATGAGTTTGTGGGGTATTAATAACTCACTCAACAATCGCATGAATTATCAATTTGTCAAGATCAAAAAGGTTGATTAAGATTTATAAAAATATTGATAAGAAATAATTTATATAATTTATAAATCACAGTTGAACAAGAGAGAGAGAGAGAGAGAGAGAGAGAGAGAGAGAGAGAGAGAGAGAGAGAGAGAGAGAGAGAGAGAGAGAGAGAGAGAGAGAGAGAGAGAGAGAGAGAGAGAGAGAGAGAGAGAGAGAGAG
>JABUQX010009384.1:32500-53530 GCA_015478945.1 Trachelipus rathkii | reverse complement strand
ATATATTTCACACTCTTTGGGTGTTAGGTAATTAATTTTTTAAATTCTTTTTATTTTTATTCTTAAAATAAAAACCATTTGAAAAAAAAAAAAGTTCTATGACAATCAATTTTTAATTAATTTACCTAATAATATTAATTATATTTCCACTTTTTAACAAAAATAGGCACTTTTATATATCATATCGTACGCACATTCACTGCATGTGAACTTGTTGCAAAAATTATTTAATGTTATTATATTATTATTATCATTTAAATACTTTAATTTTTATTTTAAAAATAAAAAATATATTCACATTGTAACAAAAAAAAGGCACTTATATTACATATGTAAGCACATTTCATTTTAAAAAAAAATGATTACAGGCATTTAACAGGAAAAAAATGTCATTTTCCTAAATTTGTTCTAAAGTAGATAGGTAGCTATAAGAAACCATAAACAAAGTCTTTAGCTGGTTCCACCATACATAAAAACTAAAATAACATATTATAAAAACTAAAAAAAAAAATTAAATGAATTATATCTAAGTTTATTTTGACCAGTTTTCCCCTATCGCTGACCGTTTTAACCGAAATTGAAAACACTTAATAACTTTTAAAATAAGCTCAATATTTTAAAAAAAAAATTCATTATGGAATTCCTTCATAAATTTCCAAATATAAATCTAAATAAAAAAACTGAATTCTTAATTCTACGAAATTTAATCTAGAATTTTGAAACTGGTCGTATTTAAAATTCTGTTTTTTTCAAATGGGGAATTTTTTTTTTTGATGGCGTAAAATGCTCTGATATATTATTAATTTTATTATGATCATTAAATCCTATTTAAATACTAGAAAAATACTTTCTTATTGAAAGATATATTTTTATTTACAAAAATATTAAGGAAATTTTACAAATTGATATTTGACCCCCATTTATCATGTATATATATATATATATATTATAATTATATAATATTATTAATATAATATATTTTATAGATATATAATTAATTATATATATATATATAATATATATATATATATATTGATTGCGACCACTCACAGGCTGGCCCTTTTCAAGGAGGAGCAGAAATAAAATATATTTAAAAAAAAAAAAAACACAACCCAAATACTACACAAGATTTCTCAGATGAGCGCAGGGTTGTGGGCTTTAGAGAGAAGATTAAATACATTTGGAAAAAAAACAGATAAAAAATTCAGTTGCCACCAACCTTGAGTACAACATTGATGTACTCTACAAGTTATAAGGAAGCAAGAAATGTACAGCCACACCGATGATAAAATAATGTTTTCTTCCAACCCATGAACCTTCTATCCTAACCAGTTGTAATCATCAACTCCAACCATTAAGTTATCACTTCTTTGAGGAAAAAATTTACAGCCTTTCAAACTCAAAGTTAAATTTCATTTTTTATCCATCCAAGTTAGGTTTCATTTCAGGGTCCTCTGGTGTTAAGTTATATATTTTTGTGGTATACACAGAAAATCTTATTGGATATTTAACAATTTATCATAACCTGAACTGGAGGGCCCTAAAACGAGCACGAGGCCGACTAATTTTTTTATAAGGCAAAACCTATGGGAAAATTTTTAACTTTAGAGGCTGTAACTTTTTTACCTACTTATATTATTTTTGTCTTTTTTATACTTCATTATTATTTTCTAAAAGTAGCCCATATATATATATAGCTTAGTATTAGATAGCCTGACAGATTTTGAGACCAAAAAATTTCTAAGTTCAAAAATTCTAAGTTCAGAAAACTTAAGTAAAGTTTTTAAGAAAATTCTTAGTGGCAAGCTTCTGGAATTATGCCAGAAGCTTGCCACTAAAACAATTTTCTTAAAAAAAACCTAATTAATAACTTAAAAACTTAGAATTTTTTTTGAACTTAGAAAATTTTTTGGTCTCAATCTGTCTGTCAGGCTATTCTAATACTAAGCGATTTTAATATATATATATATATATAGGCTATAACATTATATTATATATTATAATTATATATATATTATTATATATATTATTATATATATATATATATATATATATATAATATAATATAATATTAGTATATATATATAATATATATAATTATATTATATATATATGTCGCCTCTAGAAGAGCCACAATCGATATCTCAAAAACTCAACAGCTACCGGGAAAAGATACATTGCTGGAATCCTGGCAAAATTTTACAGAGGGAACTGTATATATATAAAAATAAAAAAAAATCAGATCCTCGAAAACTACAAAAAGCTACGCGAAATGAAATACATTTTGAACGTTTGTAAAAATTGTTGGTAGGGAAATTGTAAAAAAAAAAAAAAAAAAAAAAGCTATTTTTTTGGGGGGGGTGGTATTAGTATTATAACATAATTATTTGTAAAAGTTGAAAGGCAATGTAGGGGCTCGAGTCGACGGAACACAGGGGGGACGTTTCCATACCCCGTATGGGGAGGCGGAGGAACCCCTGCGACCCAAATACCAAAGAGCGGGGGTTCCGGAGACCCCCCCGAAAAAAAAGTGGGGGCGGGAATTAAGTCTACCCTAGTTCCCCGGAGCCGAGAGACCAGACTCCTCCATCGGTGCGGTATACCCTATGGGGTATTCTTAAGTTTAAAAAAAAAAAAAAGCCCAAATTAATTAAAAGTCTATTTATTTAACGGAGAACCAATAAAGGCTAAAATAGCCATCTAATTAGTATACATATATGATTAACATATGATTTTTTATTTTTTATTTTTTTTACATTTTCCTATCCCAAATTGTTACGAGGATTCCAAAAAATTGTATTCCTTTTTCGCTGTAGCTATTGTAGTTTTGAGATATAATTTTTTTTTTTTTTTTTTTTTTTTTTTTTTTTTTACATTTCCTGCACTAAAATTTTACCACATTCCAGGCAATGTTATTCCTTTTCCTGTAGCTATATGTAGTTTTTTGAATATGGTTGTGCCTCTTCTGGAGCTGCCTATTATATATAATATATATACAATATATATATAATAATATATATATATTTATAATATATATAATAAATATATTATTATATATATATATAATATAATACTATTATCTATATATATATTATATATATATTATTATATTATAATATAAGAAAACCAGGTATTACAACTTTAGAGGCTGTAACATTTTTCCCTAAAGAGACCGCCACGTTATTTTTTTAATTATTCTCATTATTTATTATTCACTGAGTATATCCTGTTTTTTTCATAAGAAATCAGAGGGGTTGTGAGCCCCCTGACCCTCAATTACCAAAAACAGAGTTCAAATAATTTTTTATTAAAACCATTAATGAAAATTAAGGATTTATTTTCTTATAAAATCGTAAATTGTCAAGGTTATATTTTGTTGAGCATTTTTATTCAATTCTAGCTGTGTATCTTGATTGGAATCACTTGGTTGTTGATAATAAGGGGAAGCGTCTAGGGAATATTGCTGATCTAAGAAGTAGTCATCCATTAAGGGAATATATTGATTAAATTAAACATTTAAATTATTTAAATGACACAACAATTAAAAAAAAAACAAAACGTTAATTATTATTCTGCCGTCAACTTTTAACAAAACTGATTTGAAAAAAATTCATCGATCAAGTGGTATATGGCAATAACGGAAGTTGCTAATGCCTGATATATAACATATATGAAGAGAACGCGCCGCGCCACACACACCACACCTACACAAACACACACACACACATTATATATAATATATATATAATATATATATATATATATTATATAATAATATATATATATATTATATTATAAATATATTATATATATATATATATATATATATAATATCATATATAATATTATATATATATATACTATATATATATAATAATATTATATATAATATAATATATCGAAATGTAAAACTCAAACCGTATTTAGCACTCGCGTGTGTAACAAATTGACATCACGTACATCTCATAATATTATTATAATATTTATATATATGTATATATATATATACATATATATTATTTTTTCAAATTTACGCACATGCATACATTATATACCGATGGTGTTGTACAGTGCTTTCACCTTATATTAGCTAGTCATTACGAAAAAAGATCGATAGTAAATGTATACAAGTCAATTCAATAATCACTTAATTTCTTTACAATATACGTTAATATTATTATTGATCATATATTATGCTATTACGGGTGCATTATTAGGTTGCCGAAAGTTGATGAGCTATACCATGTGAGCTAATCAATTCAATATATGCGGGTTTGGGTGAGCTAGACCCATGTCAACAAAAACACCAGAGCAATGTCTAGATTGATTAATCCTTTTATATATTATTGCAAATTAAATTATTTTGGCAAATCAGAAGAAATTAGACACAATGCCTACGATAATATGTGCAAACTGAACAAATTACAAACACATGATGCAAATCCCGTTCAGAAGTCTATAAAGATTATTTGCCAGATTATAAGTCCGCATGACAACAACAATGTTTACTGAAGATTCTTTATATAATATAATTATATATAATAATAATATATATATATATATATATAATTATATATAATATAAGTATTATATATATATATATATATATATTTATATATAATATATATTATTAATATATAATATTTAATATATAAATATATATATATATAATATATATATACTATAGATATATATATTATGTATATATATATATATATATATATATTTATAGTTAGTACTAGCACTATATATATATATATCGATATGAATGTAAATCCATTAGAGGCAAAATATTTTGCAGGCGCACAGAAACCATGATGAAGATAAATGTTAAAATAGATAGATGTTGTGATAATAATAATTGATAAAAAATTGAAGTAATAAAATAATAATATTAATTGAATAAATTTTAATAAATATATTATATTAAAATAATAATAAGAATAATAATAATAAATACGATAAGATAACACATAATTAACTAATCAATCACAACAAATCCAAATGAGAGTAATAATAATATAAAATAATAATGAATAATAATAAAATAATAATAATAATAATTAATAATAAAATTAAAAAAAAATAATTAAATAACATTAGTACACTTAAATAATAATAATAATGAAGTATATAATTTTCTAATTAGATAATTATAATTTTTACAATAATAAATAATAAATGAATCTAATAATAAATAAATAAGTAAATAATAAGTAATAATTCAGGAGTGATAATAATAATAATAAGTAATAAATAATAATGTAAATAACCAAATTAATAATAAAATAGATAATAATAATAATTAATAATAATAATCAAAATAATAATAATAAATAATACATAATAATAATAATAATAATTAAAATAATTAATAATATAATAATAAATAAATAATAATTAATTAATAATAATAATAATAATAATAATAATAATATAATAAAATAATAATAATAATAATAATAATATAATATATATATATATATATATATAGTGTCACCTCTCTTATGTAAATATAATAATAATACATATTAAAGAGGCCTAGTCACCCTAGGATTATATATTCCGGTATATATAATAATAATATATATATATATATATAATTAGTAATATATATAATACATATTTATATATATATATATATATTACTTCCGTTAATAAATAAGGGATTATTAGTTGTTCTAAAAAGATTTTATATAAAGGTTTACTAAGTTTTAAGTTTAAAAAACTATGTATCCCAATCATTTCAAAGATTTCCAAATTCCATAAAATCATGTGCAATATATTTTTTTCAATTAATTAAGCCTCCCTAGCCACCATATGATAATATGCTGATGATCATCTTGATCAACTTGATCATCCTGATCGTCTTGATCATCTTGATATATAGATCTCATGTACTGTATATCTGAGTTGGGAAATAAATTACGATGTCTTAGTGAGTTTAAAGCTGATAATACTATTTTCAGATCCTTTCGTGGGGAGTAACTAATTTGTTAAGTCTAAATATTCTTTGAACATCATTAACTAATGAAAACAGTAAATATATCAGGTATAGGCGATACTGTGTTTCCTCAACCGTGCATGCTAAACATTCAAAGCCATCACTGCTGTATTTGTTATATTACATGGAGATATTGGCTTAGGGTCTTGATTTCCTATTCCACAATATCTTCTATGAAGACACTATTAAAAACAAGAGAGCATCGCAAAAAACAATTCCTATATGAGATGAGTACTGCTTACGTACCATAATAAATACCTAACTAATATTATTAATATAATATATACAAATTAATAATATATTAATATATATAAAATTAATAATATATAATATATAATTAATATTTATATATATATATTATAATTATATATATATCTATTAATAATTAATATATAAATATATATTATATATAAATATATAAAATAATTAAATAATATTATATAATATAATATATATTATATTTAATATATTTAATTATTTATTATTAATATATTATAATTATATTATATAATATTATTAAATATATTATATTATATTCTACTATAATATAAATATTAATATATATTATATTATATATATAATATATATATATTATTATAATATATATATATATTATATATATATAATTAACTATAAATAATACTAATATATAAATATTATATTATATATATATATTAATTATTATATTAATATATAATATATTATATAAATATATACATATTATAATATATTATTATATAAAAAATTATTTAATACAATAATATAATATATAAATATATATAGTATATAATATATAATATATAATTAATTAATTATATATTATATATAATATATAAGGAGATATTATATATATTAATAACTGAATATTATATAATAAATATAATTAAATAATATATAATATAAAATTTTATAATAAATATATATTATAAGTTAAAATATATAATTTATACAAATAAAAATATTATAATAAAATATAATAAAGTATATTAATAATTAGCAAATTATAATTCAACTACATATCATATGTTTAAATGTTTTAAATTATTTATGTTTACATTAACATAATTTATGTTTGATATTATTTTATTATTTATAATTATAATTATTATTAATATATTATTATTATTTAATTATTAATTAATTAATTTTATTAATAAAATTATTATATATATATAAAATCTTAAATAATATAATAATATAATAAATTAAAATTAAATTATATATAATAATAATGAATTAATAATAATTAACCATTAATAATAAGTAATTAATAAAATAATATAATAATAATATATATATAAATTAAATATAATAAAATATAAATAATATAAATATTATTATATATATTATTATTATATTAAAATAATAATATTTAAATATTATAGATGTTCTGGTGAATATAATAAAGATATGTTAAACTATGATATTTATTTTAATTTTAATAATAGGCTAGATGAACCAACAACTTATAAGATTTCTAACGTTATAAACTGAGTTTTAACATAAAACTTTCTGCCACTGGAGTTTCACCTTACTTTTTCCATTGTTCGCTGAGAATTACATCTATAAACTGGATAGTATGCTATGAAAATGCCACACAATTGGAAATTTCCCACTATACAATGTAGTTTGAGCTTCATCGATTAAAAATAATATTTATTTGGCCAACAAATGATGTCTCCAACTATATGAACTTTCCAACGCTTAATTCAATTCCAACTAGACCCAGCACGGTTTTCTAACAGGAAAATTCTAGCTGGTATCAACCAGTGCGATCCAGCAAAGTATCCAGCTGGAAATAATCCAGCTGTAAATTTTCCAGCGGGATCTGGTGAATGCTCTGATTATGAGTTTGGAGTGCGATCGTAATTATTATTTTGCATTATTTAATATTTTTTTCTCACGAAAAGAAGTGCACACTCAATTAATTTTTTATCGTATCCTGAGTACAAAGAACATAAAATTCGCAAATTGGGTTCATACCTTACGGTTCCCGGCCTTATGGAGTCAGAAACCAATATCATTGGCTAGTTATGTGAAGTGTGTCAGGTTTTTCAAGCGATAAAAAAACAGAACAAGAGCATAACAACTTTATTATATATTTAAATAACAACAAAAATTACTGTAATTGCATTTAATTCGATGAACCGATAATTACTGAAAGTGAATTTTAATATACTCTGATGAAAACCACAATTCCATGTTACTCATAATAATTAGGAGCAAAAGAATGTGTGGTTTATCTTGTAAATAGTGATGAGACGCAAAAATAATAATAAGAAAGGGTTACTTAAATTTCTGATAGAATACTATTCTGAATTACTGTAATTGCTTCTGAGTAAAGTCAGCTGTAGGAACTTTATCTTCTAAGGCTTCGTAGTAGGAAGCTTTATTTGCATATAAGTGGTTGGAACCTATATCTTCTAATAAGGCCCAGCAGTTGGAAATTTCGTTTATTTGAAGGCCCCATGGTTGGAATGAAATAACTGTCAATAAGGCCCTGTGGCCAGAACCTAGGAATACAATGACACATATATTCCTAATTTTCATAATTAATATAATAATAAATATATAGCTAAATAATAAATGATGAGTAAATAATAATAATAAATACAATTCAATTGTTGATTACAGTACATGGCAAATGCAACAATAAATATCTGAATATTGATGAATAATTAAGAAGAGTATAAAGTCACTAAATAAATAATAGAGATAGATAATCTCGACACAATAATCTAAGTAAATAATCGAAAATAAATAAATTTATAATAATAATCATATAAGACTGATAAACTTAATATCAATGAAACCTATCATGCAAGATATACAACATATAAGAGCTATTATAGGTTAGCTTCACAATGAATGTTAAGAATAATAATAATACACATGAGAGATTAAAATACAATGTAATTAAATAACTAGTCTTAATTCAATGATAAGAATAATATGCAACATGAATTAATGAGCGAGTGGAGGAAATAATAATAATATATAAATCATACTAATAATAAATAATTAAGTAATAGATTTATCAGATTATATTAATAATTAAATAAAATAATAATTGTTAAATTAAATAATAGGTTGACACTCGACTACTGAAAAAAGTTGAAGCATATGGAAATCGAGAAAATGGTGTCTTTTCAATCAAATCATTAATAATAATAAAATAATAATCAATAATAATATAATAATAATAATTAATAACAATAAATAATAAGAAGTAAATAATAAATTACATAATAATTACATAATTCAATAATACATAATTCTTTTATGAGTACATAATTATGAGAATAATAAAAATAAAAATAGTATTCTAAAATTAATTCACTTAAAATTGATTTTTTTTTTATATTAATTTAATAATTTTCATTAAGTTAATGAAAAAATAAGATCAATCTTAAACTAAACCGAAAATTCAGTTCCTTAAATCTTCACATGTTAAATTGCAAATCTCATAACTAACAATTCTATAGACAACATGACGTAAAATAACATCCAAGAAGCACACTCAAATCGGCATACTCTCAAAGATGTTAAGTTGGTCCTCTTCCCAAATAAGTCCTCAATCGCTTTACTCTATTTTGTGTACTTGTTCATTGTCGGACTGAAGGGAGACGGTCCTCCACCTAGCAAATGTAATGAAAATATGCTCTATCTTAGGCAAATTTCGGGAACATCGCCTACTCTTGCCAGTATGTAGCATGGAGGGCTGAAAAGTGATCATGGATTCTTAATGAAGTGGGCGTTTTAATTTAGACAGCTCTAGTCGCACAAGCAGCATTAGAACCACGTAGCGAGGGTCTATAACATAATTAGAAATCAAACCAAGGATCTTAGTCAAAAAATACTGAAGGCGAAAAAAAAGCCAGAAAATGTTTTGTACCAGAGGGAAGTTATGTGCTTTGTGAAGACGCTTTGAGATAAGAAAAAGAGAATTAATCTTCTTCCAATTTGTTTTGTACCAGAGATGCTTTGCTTGAGGACGGCATATTTATTTGAAATTTAAAGAAAAACACATAAAATTAATTAAGTTGAAAATTGAACAAAGATGAACACGAGTCACAAGTTGTGTCTTCTGCGAGCAGAGGCCCTGATAGAGATACAATGGCTGTCTATAATCATACACACGGTATAATTAGATATATTCTAATTATCACTAACATAAATCTACAAGTAATCTATTAATTCTAGCCGAATATATATCACTAACATATACCAGCCTATATATAACTACCACAATAATAGAGTTAACTATATATTCACTAGTATCTAAAATAGTAAATATACTAGTACTATAACTACGTATTAGCGTACGTTATAACAGTATTAGACGGATAGAGTAATACTAGCATAATATAGGTAATAAACATGATATAGGGCATACATATACTATATTTACAAGTATATATATACTTACTATAATATATAAGATTATACATAGAATACCTAATATTGATAACTTTTTGACTTGATATTAAATCTATAGTTTTATTCAAATATAAATTATATAATCTAAATGTGAAAAATATCGAAAAATTGAATGGTTGGATATATAATAATACACGATATAACAATACTAAGCTAATATATGGTGATAAGAGAAACAGAGTAAAATCAATAAAAGGTAAAGTAGTAATAATTAGAATAGATAAATTAATAATAAGAATATAATAATATAATATATCGCTATATATATATATCAATATACTTATAGACATTAGTATATATGTTTTAAAAACACTTTAATGGATACTATACTATAATATATACATATAAAGTAATATACTACCTATATATAACTCTATATTATAATAAATATATATAATATGATATAAGTATATAGATATAATATTATAGTAAATATCAAATATCATACAATATCAGTGGCGACATCGTGTAAGAGCGATGGAGCGATCGCTCTCCTCACTAATTAAACGATCAAATTCTGACATGCCTATTAAAACACTTAATGTAAAATCAAATATATGTTTTTAATAAAAGTATTAATGGAAATCTCTTAAATATGTGTGTAAATAGTTACGACAAATTATCATCTAAATAAAATACTTTAAGCGATAAAAAATTATATTTCAAGTTTGTAGTCATTTTGAAAAAAATTACATAGTCCATACCTAAAGAATCATGATTGACGAGCGAACTCATTCATCGCTCCTGAAACCGTCCCAATAGTTATAGTGAAAATCTATCACGTCATGCAGCAACACTAATAAACACGACGAATTATAAATAGCAATACTTCTGAAGCTTTTAAGATACAGCCTCCAGCGTAAGTTGTTATTACAAATTGACTTATAGATTATATTTACTTTATTCATTATTTAATTTTATATATCATATTAAATTAGTAACTAGAGTACTAGGTAATATTCTATACATATGACTGTATATAATATCATACATATACTTAAACATATCACCCGCCACATAATCACATAAGAAATATAAGTAAATAAATATAATAACACTTTAATTATCAATATGTAAATATATCATAAAATATTATAAATACTATATATTTATAATAATATAATATATAAAATATATGTATAAATTATATATGTTAATATACCATATATTCGCATCTTTTTTCAATTATGCTTACACAAGTTATTTCACAAAAGGAGAACACAGAACGAGCGAAAAATAAATCATTCAATTCTTCATGAATCGCAGTTTCAACAGGAAATACGGAGGCTGCAAATCATTTCGGTATCACGTCGCCCATCTCTGATGTTTCGACTTCGCGCCATTTTAGTTTAATGATCTTTTCACTTATTTCGTCTCACAAAGTAATTCTTTACATTATGATGAAGGTTCCTTTAATGTTATGAATTTAAAGTAAATTATATAACAATAAGATGATCATAGTATTTTAAGTAACACTTGCATCCTGTTTTTATTTCAAGTAGCATTCAATATAATAATAATACAGGATTATCTGTACGATTTTTGCGTCTTGATAGTAAAAACCGCTTTAGAAAAGTATTCAAAAAAAGAGTAGCTCTTGGTATACGGTTTAACCTATTGCTCATTCAATTTAATAACACTGGAATAATTGATAACTTCGCTCCCATAGAAGAACATCCATACAATCAGCAAATAAAAACCGTACTATCTCACTATAAATTCTATTAACCAGGGAAGATTTCATGATTTATAAGTTAGAACCCAAAGATGCCTGTCCTGAGGTGTCTCCTACACGAAAAAATGCTCTAATTTTGCCTTACCATGGTTGCTAAAATACATGTTGTGAGAACGAACTTATCGATTCTTAGTGCTTTATGAATTGAGAGTGACTGATTCTAGCCACTATCAGTCAAATAGAAGTAAACATAAGTTCCTGTGAATGTCATGCTATGACACTCAAACAATGCACGGCCCGCTAACTTTCGCCCCCAAAAGTAATTACGGTTAAAAGTAAATAAAAAAATATTGAATTCGCTTAACAAACAAAGCGATGAATGGCCACAAAAAATCATCAAGATTACTAAATAGACATTTTATAAGAAATTATCAAAGCATAACATTTTGTCTTGCAAATCTTAGAACTCCCTTACAGGTCATGACGAAAAGTTCTTCGATTCTAATGAATCCGGTGTTTTAAATCCTTAATAAATACAGTGCCTGAATTAATCCAACTTTAAGAATCACTTCAAAAAGTTCTAACGTTTCAAGACTTCCAATGACTTAACAAAATGATCTTTACTTTCTTGCTCTGAGAAATATGTAGGACTGCACATATTTAAAAGAGGATTTCACAGCCTAATTCGATAGGCATAATCGCAGATGAAACCTCTGATATATCAAACGAATTTCATTAGCTCTCATTTTGCGCTATGAATTTGACGGGAATATAAAAGAAGATTTTGGGACTTTTTAACCCAGCTTCTCACAGGCAGAATCGATAGAGCGTTATTTCTGATCAATTAAAATCCATTTACGAACCTCTCAGAAAAACTTGATGCTCAGTATGATGCTGCCGCAGTATGAGGACACTCAGTGTGTAAACGTATTATAAAAACGTTATATCCAAATGCACATTATGTACACTGTTATGCGCATCAAATTAATTTGAAAATGACTCAGTCAGTTTCTCAAATTTCAGAAGTTGGAGAATTCTTTAAATCATGCACTAATGCCAACCTTTTTTTCACATCTCCTCAGAAGATGCTCTGTATTAGATGAAATTATTGGGGAAACAGTGCCAAAAACTGTTAAACAACTGCAGAGCTTCCTTGGAAGCGTTAACTATTATCGAAGGCATATCCCGAATTTCAGAGTGCTGTTGAAAAAATTCTAAATAAAGCCAAACAACCGAACACGAGATCAAAGCAGGAGGTTTGCAAAGGTTATTGACTGATCCTATTTTGTATTTTGGCTCACTGTTTTCCGCCATATAATGCCGCACGTAGATTTTTTTAATAAAATTCAATAAGAAATGCAGACGTAATCTGCATAAACAAGCTGTGAGTGACTACAATTAAATTAGAAGATTTAGAAAAGATGAACACATAATGGAAATATGAATGAACGTAAATATAGTTTGTGAGGTGAGAGAAAAGATACGTTAAATGACTATCCAATACTACAGAAATTTAAAAAGCTGCGCGATATAAAGTGATGTAGACATAATAATATCATCATCATAAGGAGAGATATTACTATATAAATAGTCATTTACTATCAGCAACTTCGAGCGTGAACACTTTAAATTATATAGAACCTCATTCCCCACAGTTGCATTTAAAAAACTGATTTACCATTTCTTTAACATCTTGAGACTCAATTCTGAACTTAAGTTATATATTCTAGAGAAGATTTTTATCTTCGGAAAGGGAGCTCTTGATTCTTATAAGTACATTATTGAAATGACATGGATAGACTTTGAAGAAACATTAAGTGCTAAATTTTTATTAACACTACTCCAATGCATCTGTTGAAAGCTGAAAGTTGCTTTTCTAGATTAAAAGAATTAAAACCGTTATCGGAATACAATGGGGCAAGAAAGACTAAATGCCCTCGTGCGCTTGCAACAGGAAAGAGATATTGTCCAGACATCATCTTTTGACAATCTTTGATTACTTATTGCCAAATCAAAAGCGAGAGAATGGACTTTAGCTACAAATATAAAAACCTACAATTAACTTAACAAGGTGGTAGTTTAAGTTATTTTATATTTTATTTTCTAAATATTTTATAACAGGTAACTTTTTTTTATGTAATTGTTCTACCGTACGAAGTAGCCTTCCATTCGGGTAACCTTTGTATAAAATGCGATTACATATATATACTAATATATATATTATATATAAAATATATATATATATATATATATATAGTATATATATATATAATATATATATATATATATATTAATATATATATATATATATATATATATATTTATATATTATATATAATGTGAAAATAAAATGCTATTATTTATATCGAATCGCCCTGACTATATTAATTAAATATATTAATATATATAATAATATATATATATATATATATATATATATATATATATAAATATATATATATATATATAAATACTATAATATAATAATATACTTAACTTGATACTATCTTGAGGGAGCAGGACGTGTTAAAGAGCGGTGCTTCAAATCTTTTAAAGATTGAGAGTGAAGTGTTACCAAATGTGAGAATGATTTTGTGATAATCTTAATGATTCATCGTTTAAGTAACTGATATATTTTCTTATGATTATTGGAAAAGTAGTTATGTTTACGATATTTCCAATTTATTAACATAGCAAGATTTGTCTCGAAATTTGACAAATATTTACCGACTAATAAACGGTGTACAATATTTTTCCAGTCGGTACATTTTGTCGTTTCACGGAAGAAGAGTGAAACTTAACCAACTTAGGAAACTTTTAATATTGAATCTATGCATTCTATTCTTGTGTGAATCATCACAAAGGAACAATTTACTCATACTCTCAAGGTAGCATTTATTGTGTAAGCTAAAGTGCCCCCACGTCAGAACTAATTTATATATTTGTTTTTTATTTCTTCTGAAAGCTCCGACTCACCCGCTCTAATCATATTCTACTTCCAGTGTACAGTATTTGTAACAATTTATGCATTTAAAATTAAGAAGAAATCTTTAAGACATATAATTCGCGACTAAAAAACAGTGTATTATATTTTTCTCCAGTCTGTACTATTTTCGTCGTTTCACGGAAGAAGAGTGAAACTTAACCTATTTATGAAACTTTTAATATTGAACCTATGATTCTATGCTTGTGTGAATCATCACAAAGGAACAATTTATCATACTCTCAAAGTAGCATTTTTGTGTAAGCTAAATTGCTCGCACGTCAGAACTTATTTATTTTTTATTTCTTTTGAGAGCTACGATTCACTCGCTCCAATCATATACTTCCAATGTACATTATTTGTATTTAAAAAATTAAGAAGAAATCCTTATGACTGAATATGCTCTACATTTGAGTGTTTTAAAGATTTTTAATAATTGAATAAAGATTTTAATAGATTAGGAAAGTTTTTAACGGGTGTAAATTTTAAAAAGAAAGAAAAGGGTTGTAGGAATAGATATATATTTAGATCGTGGGTTTTAATTTTTTTTATTATTTTAAAAAAAAAAAAAAGGTTTTTAAAAAAAAGGAAAGTTTGCGAACGGGTGTAAATTTTTAAATTGATAGAGTGTAGGTTTTAACTTTTATATTTTATATTTTTATAATTTTATATTATTTATATTATTTTTTTAACCTTTTCTTTTGTTATTGGTATTGTGGGTAATTTTAATGGATGTTAAAGAATTTTACATAAGTAGATAGGAATTTATTAGATAAATAACCTTTATTGTATATTACATTTCATTTAGAATTGTTTTTTGTATTGTACTATATATTGGGGTTGTATTTTGGTGTATATGTATGCTGTGTATGTATGTGTGGCTGCTGGGTTTTGATGTGTGTCAGGTTCACCTTGTATATTTTTATTATTTTTTATTTTTATATTTTATATGTATTTCTCATTTAACCTTTTATGTGTTAGTTGTTTGGGTATTTCGGATGAGAGGTGGTCGGCCTCAGTGTGGAAATTACCTGGGGCTGGGAGAGTCCAACAAAACGTGCAGCCTGGGGTGACTAATAGATATAGAAGAAGGAAAAAGATGGAAGAGAGAGTAATTTAAGGTGGGTATGAATGTGAGTGGTGTAAACGAAGATTTGAAGACGGCGAGAAGTTGGATTAATGTTGGAATGCAAAGAAGTTGCTGTGTTAGTATAACCTTGAAACTAAGCTGAAGGAAGGAGGAATGGATTTGGAAAATCAAGGAATGGTATCAGGCTGTGAACGAGAGATGAGAAGGAGGAAGGGAGGAATAGTTATAGGAAAGAGTGGATAAGGTAAGGGTGTGTAGCCAGGTGAGTTCGAGGATAATGGGTAAAAGTGAAATTCGTGGGGGAAATGTGGGTTTTTAATGTGCATATGCACCCAGGAATGGACGAGGGGAGGAGAGAGGAAAGATTTGAATGAGTTGATAGAGTGCTGGGAAATTTGGGTAAACGATTAAATTTGTCTATCTGGGGGATTTAAATGCAGGAGGGGGTAGGAGGGGGTTGGAAGAATAATAGGACCATTTGGTGTAGGGGGAGGAATGTAAATGGAGAAAGTCTGTTAGAGTTGTGGGTTGAAAGAAGAATGATATGGGAAGTACGTGGTCAAAAAAGTGAAATCATAAGTATACATGGAAGAGTGACATAACGGGAGGCGGGTATTTTTTATCTAGTTATGTGTGTAAATGGGAAGGATAGAGGCAGATTTTTAGATGTAAATGTATTTAGAGGGGGAGGGGGATATCGATCACTACTTGTTGGTTGCAAAGTAGGTGGGGAGAGATGACGATTAAGAGAGGGGAGAAAAGAGGAGAGTGTAGTGATAAGGTTAGGAAAAAATGGAGGAGACAGTGTGTAAGAGACTTTTAGAGAGGTAGGAGACAGTGGAGAGACGTAGAGGGACGAATGGGAGGTGAGGGGAGTGACGAGAGTAGAGCATATTTGAAAGGCTAGAGTAGTGTGAGTTAATAAAGGGTGGTGCAAGCAGAAGAAAGGACGCGAATGTATGGAGTGAGGAGGTAAGATGTGGTGAAAAGGAAAAAGAAGCTTATGTCAAATGGTTGGAAGCTAGGACGAGCAGGAAAGCGGGAGAATATAGAAGGTTGATAGAGTGAAGCAAAGAGGGCGGGGAGAGGCGAAGACAGAAGGCAAACAAGATGAGGGTTGAGAAAGTGACGGAAAATTCGTGAATCAGGAGTAAGATGTTTTGGAAAGAAAGTAAATAAAAAAAGGAAAAGAAGCGAGGGTTTGGGGGAGAGGATTAAAGGAGGAGATGGGGGGAGTGGAGTAGGGAGAGATAGGTTGAGGAAGAGGTGCGGGGAGTATTTAGTGGACTATTGATGAGTGGGGGGGGAGAGGAGTAGATTGCATGAGTGGGATGGGGAATCGTCATAGGGAGAGGGGGAAGATGAAGAATACAAATGGAGGAATTATTAGGGCTTGAGTAAAAGGAGAAAAAGGGAAGTCCGCAGGTCGGGATGGTGTGAGAATGGAAATGTTTACAGAAGGGTGGTATAGGGGTGGAGGAGTGGCTGTATAGGTTATATATATATGATTGGAGAGTGGTGTAGTACGCAGGATTGGGAGGATGGTTTTGGTTCCCCTGTTAAGGGGGAAGGGGAAGGATGATGTGGAATTATGAGAGTATATGTCTTTAAGTGGTAGGGAAAAGTGTATGTAGAATACTGATGAGAGAGTGAGGTGTACTGAAGAAGAATGGGGAAGACAAGGAGGATTTAGGAGGGAAGAGGGTGTGTGACTTCAAGTGTTACCTAAGAGCTTAGTGGAGAAAAGTTATGAGAGAAAGGGAAAGTGATTATATGGGTGTTTTGAGATTTAGGACACATATGATAGAGTGAAAAGAGGTGAATGTGGAGGGTGTTGGAGGGAAATGGAGTGGGGGTAAATTAGTAAATTATCAGGCATTTTTAAAGGAAATTAGTAGAATGTGTGTGAGGAGTTTAGGAGGGGAGATGAGAATGTTTGGGTTGGCCGAGAGGACTGAGCAGGGTTTGTGTAATGTCGGCCGTGGCTATTCAATTTGTTTATGGAGCAGTGTTTGCAGAGACTGGTTGATGGAGGAGAGGGGTGATTGACAAATGCGGAAGATGAAGGAAAGTGAACATAACTGTCTTGCGGGATGATTATGTCCTATGGCAAAGAGCGCGAAGTTAAGTACTTGGTGAGGAGTTTGAGAGAATGTGCGGACATAAAGGGTTAAAATAAAGCTGGTAAGAGTAAAGTGTTAGGTTTGAGGATTGAGGAAAGCTGAGGAGGGGAGGGTCTGAGGTTCAGGGAGGTGCTAGTTCTGGAAGTAAGTTTAAGATTTTTAGATATTTAGGGGTGGATTTGGGTAAGGAAGGAGGATGAAGGAAGAGATAGAACATAGATATTGGAGAAGAATGAGAGCGTTGATGTTCGAGAGAATATGAAAGGGGGAATATCACAAAAGTTAGAATAAAGTATGTTGAAAAAATTTGTGTTACCAAGCTTGTATGGTGTGAAAACGTGGGGTTTGACATGCTAGTCCAGAAAGTTGAAGTATTTAGAATGAAGGTGAGAGCGGTTATGTGGGATTAGATAGAAGGAGAGGATTAGGAAATAGGGTGTGCAGGAGAGATGTGATGGAGAGAATGGTGTGGAAGAGCGAGAGAAGTAATGTTAAGATGTCATGGGCATCTGGTTGAGAATGAGGAACAGAGAGTGGTTAGGAGAGTATGAGGCGGAGAGGATAGGAAGGAGAGGAAGGGGGAGACCAATAAGGAGGTGGATGGATGGATAAAGGAGATGCTGAGAGAGGAGAGGAGAGAAAAGGGTAGTTGTGGCGAGGATAAAGTGTGGTGAGAGGTGGTGGCGGCGAGATGAGGGGGGGTAGGTGGGAGAGCTGTACGTACCAATACCCCGCTCAAGCGGGAAAAATAATGAATGCAAATAATAAATAATTAATATAATATATATATTATATAATAATATATATTATATATATATATATAATATATATTATAATATATAATATTATAATATATTATATATAATATATTTATATATATTATATATATATATTATATAATATATATATATAATATATAGAATTATTTTATATATATATAATAGATATATATAATATATATATATTATATATATAATATAAATATTATTATAGTATGCAAGAAATATACTTCACATGTTATAGGTTCTTTGGATTCTTAATTGGATGATAAATCACGGAAAACCCTACGAATTGCACAATTCATACAAACTTACTAAGTTCCGAAAACCAACTATATAAAGCATCATTCATAGCACAAAATCTTATTGTCTCCCTGACGCCAAAAAGAGATTTTTTGTTTTTTGACCTAACTAATATATTAATATATATTATATATACTAAATATTATATATATATATATAATATAATATATATTATATATATATAATTATATAGATAATATATAATAATATAATAATAAATTATACTATATAATATATATATATTAATATATATGTATATATATATATATATAATAATATATAATAATATATATTATTATAATATTATATATAGATATATAATATAAATATATATATTATATATAATTATATATTATATATTAATATATATATATATTATATATTATATATATATATATATATAAAACCAACCTGAGAACTTTGCTGATATCACCCCTTAGGAGAATCAAAATTTTAAAACTTTAAAAAACTCACATGCTACAGACCATACTACATATCCTATATTCACCTCAAACACCTTTTCACAATGCTATCACCACTGTACACACAAATATTTAATTTTCACTGGATTAATCACCACCTTTATGGAAAAGAAGATCAATTGCATGAGATCTACGAAGAAATCGAAAAAGATCTCGTTTTACTTGGTACTTCATACTTTTTTTTTTTTTTAAATTAACCATTATCAGAATATCCCCTTTACCTCTATGCATGCTCAAAATAGTTTTCGACAGTGATTTCGGGGGCCTAGCTAATCCGCTAACCAACCTAATCCAAACGTTCTCTAGATTTAACCAACTTTTTCCGTATTCCCTGGCCAACTATTTCCTAAAGAGTAGAATTAAACAAAGTATTTGAAACAGTCCCTGCTCACCTTTTGCTAGACAAGCTTTTAACACAGCATAACCTTCAAAGACCAATACAAAATTGAAGCAAATTTCTTTCTGTCGCACATCATACATATATATATATATTAATTTATAATATATATATATATTATATATATATATATATATAATATATATATTATAATATATATATATTACATATATTATATATATATATATAATAATATATATAATATCATATATATATTGTATAATTATAATATATATATATATATATAATATATATATAGTATATAAATAATATATATATATAATATATATATATATATATATATATAATTTAATATATATAATATATATATAATATATAATATATATAATATAATATATTATATATATATATATAAATATTATATATATAATAATATTTATTTATATATATATATTATATATATATATATATATATTATATATATATATTATATATATAATATAATATATAATATATACATATATAATATATATAATGATAATAAATAATAATAATAATAATATTAATCCAATGTTCTTATTTTAGATGATATTTTTTCAATTTTATATTTGGTTAGTTAATATTATTTTTTTGCAAATTAAAATCAGAAACAATTGTAATTTCTTTACACATTATTCCTTACTATGATCAAAATTCTTGATATCATTCATTTTTTCCTCCTGTGCATATATTTGTAATATTTAATATTTTTTAATAAAATATTATTTATTTGTTTACAGAAGGGAAATAACAC
>JABUQX010009384.1:22500-27500 GCA_015478945.1 Trachelipus rathkii | reverse complement strand
CAGTATTGCGATTTCTGTATTGTGTTCAAAATTATACTAGATTTTGTTTGTTTGAAAAGCAATAAAAACAATGCTTTTGTATACTTTTTCCGCCATATTGCTTGGACACCTCCTTCTTTGCCAGACATCGCAGAACAGCCATCGAAACCCAAAAAGCCAGCAATCTCGGGATCAAGTTCTCGGTCGTGACAAAATCTCAAATGGACTCCATGTGTTTGCTTTCAAGCGCTTTTCAGTTTTACAAAGCCAATAAATTCCTCTTTGACTTCATCCGACTCTTTGTCGAAATAGCGAAACCCTATGTATAACTTGCTTCATTTCAGAATATCGGCGTTCATCTGCTAGAAGCTATACCGCACCCCTTCCTTTACCTTATTAACGAGATTTCCTTATAGTACCACAGTAGATCTCATAGGAAATTATTCATTCTGAATTGAATGATTGTATGTGCATTTTTCTTCCCCTTCAAAAGGTTTTTCAATGACGATCTCCGATCTATTCGCAAAGCGCACAAATCTGCAACACTCCTTCATTGCATGCCTACCCGAAGCCGTAAATCGCGCGTACCAGAAAATGTCACACATAAATTACTTGGATATATTTTTTTTCTTCATGATTCTTAGAATGCTGTAAATTGGATGTCTACCGCACTTTCTGTAGGAACAATTCTTGCACTTCGAACAGCAGTTTTCCCACTCTGGTTGTATGTCCCTTACAAACCGCATGAACATCTTTATATTTAGCGAAAGGTCTTATTATTAAAAAGCCTAGGACTCCTCTGACCGAGCTTTAATTTGGTGGAAATAAAATATAAAACTTGCAAAATGCTCCCTTTAGGCGCCTGGAATATGTCAGCCAAGTGAATATTCTCCACCATCATAATGAATTCTCATATTGAGTAGTGCGATCATCCAAAAAAATTTATAGTCTTAGGTGGAACTCCAACACTCTTCAGTAACTGTTTTTCCTCTTCTCAGTCGAAATTATAGATGAATGTCCAACGTATCTACCAATGTCATTTTCGTGATTCATCTATTGAAACGCTAGCTCCGAAATCTGGACCCATATCTTGACCTGTCGAGGTGCTGGGCCTGGGTGTAGTCTTAGTTGACTTATTGGTATCTTCTTCGATTTCACCGCAACCATTTCCATTTTTATCTGAGTTCTTCCATTTCAAAAATCATAAAAAAATTTACTAAATTAAATATAATATTACGGTATAAAATAAAGACTCACAAAAACAAAAGATTAAAATTTCGGTATGGGATTACTTACAGCAAGTATTTTAGATAAAGTAGGTCCTCGGGTTTAGGGCTGGGCCTAGTGCAACTTGCAGCGAAGTTTACATGTTTTAAAATTAAAAATTAATTATATAAAAAAAATATCCATAATAAAAAGATGCGAGTGAATATTTTCTTTAAAAGAATGAGAGTTAGGTCGATTCTACCTAGTTTCTTACATCTTAAAAATTAAAGAAAATCGAAATTTTGATTTAAAGTTTTCTAGCCATAATAAATATGATAATAATTCATATAATAACAATAGTTATTTATAAAAAAAAAATCACATGAGAAAATTTCTTAAAGATAAGTAAGCGCAATACAATAAAATATGCTTGGCCGGAGGCCTATGTTTTCAATTAACAATGAAGGCTAGGTTTTATTCAAAAATTTAAAATTATGCGTGCGTTATAGCAAAATTGTATGAAAAAAAAATTATAATAATATTCCTAATAAAAATCATAGCGAAAATGGTTTAATAATTCATAAAAAAAAAAATAAATAAAAAAAAATAATTCCTACCAAGAAATAGGAAGGAGTCTGCTGTTTTGCATTAATTAATTCAGGTCACTGATTAAGAAAGAATGAAATGCTATGCGGCCTTCTTGGTTTTCGTGGAAGCTAGTGTCGCGTGGGATGAGATGTTGCCGCTTGGCGGATTTTAAGAAATTTGGTGAGAAAAAAAATAGAAAAGATAAAAGCTGCGTTTCCAGAAGCCCGACTGCGGCCCGGGCGGGCACACAGGCGCACATGCATCGTTTCCAGAGCCCGTTTGCGCACGTAAATGTCACGTAAACGTCACAGTCAGGCACCCGTTGTTAAATCCTCGATTTCGGGAATTAATAAACGGGCGGGCTACGCGGAAGAATACTTTGTTTGCAAACAAATATTTTTACAAAACATGTGTCGGGAATGGCTTGCTAAAATTTTTTAATATTTTAGTTAACTTTTATATTAAGGATACTAATATATCGTATCATTTCATAAAATAGATACATATAAGTATAAGAGTATTGTTTACAATTGCCAGATGATCCGACAGGTTTGCTCGGCCGTTTCCAGGTACTCAAATTTCCTGTTCTTCTGATTGGTTAAGTGAAGTTTTTCATTCGAAAGCGTTTCCGAGTCGATTTTGCACACGGGCTGCACTCGGGCTTCTGGAAACACAGCTAAACTGATAAGGAAAATTTAAATTGTTAAAAAAATAAAAGAATCATTATTGAAAATATGCTTTTATCGAACTGTACTTGGCGTTAAAAAAAAAAGGCCGAGTATAATATATATTATATATATATTTATAAATATTTTTTAAATAAAATGTATATATATATACGTTTATTTTATATTTATTTTACGAAGTAACTTTGTATAAATATATATATATATATATATAGTAGTATATATATATATATATATATTTATATATATAATATTATATATATACTATAGTTATATATATATATATATATATATATATGATATACTATATATATATATATATATATATATATATATATATATATACTAAATATATATATATATATATCATATATAATAGTATATTATATATATATATATATATATTATATATATATATATATTAATTATATATTATATATATATATATATAAATATATATATATATAAATATATATATATATATTATATATAATATTATTATAATATATATATATATATATATAATATATATATATATAAATTTATATATATATATATATATATAATATATATCTATATATAAAAGGGGGGCACCGTTAATGAGAAAGTTAACGTCGTTATCTTAATCGGTTAACAAAAAAAATTACGGCGTTAATCAGTAAAGCGTTTATCGGTAAAGAATTTAGCGGAAGTTAACGTTAATTGTTAACGTACCGTATTCAAATTTTTTTTTTTTTTTTTTTTTTTTTTTTTTTTTTTTTTTTAACGGTTATCACCACCACTCACGGGCAAGTGGCGATATGTTACACGCCAAATTTTTCATCCGACTAGCGCAAATTACTCAGCTATTGAAATAGACGCAGGCTTTAAACTGAGGGAGAATTAAATTCAACAGGAAACACAGAAGATTGAAGAGAGTTCCACAGAACAGTGGTAGGAAAGGAAAAAGGAAACACGCAGCGAACTAGCCTGGAGGTACCAATATCTACACAAAACTCGTGCGCAAGATACAGCACCCCTTGTGCTTCGAGGGCATCGTAAATGTGGTGGTACGCGAGTGGTTAAGTTCCTCGAACACCTGCCGCTGCGATACCTATAGAAGAGAGATAAAGTACCAAGGTCAGTTGCGCCCCCCGCGACTTATTTTGTGCGCCCCTTAGTCATGACGGGTGGATAGAGTTTTTGGAACTTGAATGACAAAAAAGTTTTCTTGTTCATAAATATCAAAGAAAAAATCACATTAGCATTACAAAAGAACCAGAGTGTATTACAATGAAAAAAAGGTTTATATATATAGTAATATATATATATATATATTATATATATAATTATATTATATATAATATATTATATATTATAATAATATATATATATAATAATATATAATATAATATAATATATGATATATAATATATATATTATATATATATATATTATTATATACATATATATATATATATATTTATATATATATATATATTATATATATATATATATATAGTAATATATATATATATATATATATATATATACTATTATATATATATTGTATTAATATATATATTTATATATATATACTATATATATATATATATATATATATATAATATATATATATATATATATATATATATATATATATATATATATATATATATATATATATATATATATATATATATATAAAAGAGATGCGCATTTTTAAAACACTTTCACATTACTGTTATTGGTAAAGTAAAGCAAAAACTTACAAATAAACAATAACATTTGTCATTACTTTTTAATTTTGACATTAATAGTCTTCTAAATGCTCATTAATCCCCTTCGTCTCTTTGCATCACAAAATGTTCGCACTAATTTCTCCAAGTCTAGTGCGCTAGCCCGATCATACTCTATGCTAAGTACAGCCAATTCACTTAACCCTACGGTGGTCGTGCATGGTACATCTCAAATAACTTTTTATTAGTTTTAATTTTGAAAAAGATCTCTCATCAGATGATGAAGTTACTGGGAGTGTCAGAAACATTATAAAAGCTTTACACACGTCTGGAATACTACAAGACAACATATTATTTTCAATCAACAAATATTCTGTCACTTGTATTATTTTTGCAATTTTTTCTTTTCTTTATTTCACTTGCCACAACATTCCTGAAGCAGACAATTTCCGTAATTAAAGAACTTGTCACGTCGGCTTTATATTTTTTGTAAAACTTGTCAGTAGACTCCATGAGCTCTTTATCTGTTTTTGTTCTGTAAGGCGTAAGGCTCAAAACGCAAAAACATCCTGTTTCACCTTCCTCATCTCTGGTACCTCCGATCACTTGGCCAATTAGTTTTATGCAAATGGCTCTGTAAAAAACCATCACCCTGAAATTGTGCAAAAGATCAATGAGTCAACATCTTTAGAAAGCTCATAAAAGAAGCTTGTCACTTTGCTTTTGCGTTTAGTAGGCAATGAAGTCTCAATTTGCCAGCTTCTTGCAATTTCCTGGGCCTCTTCCACTAGCTTGCAAAACTCTCTTCGCAACTGGTTTAGTT
>JABUQX010009384.1:5000-17500 GCA_015478945.1 Trachelipus rathkii | reverse complement strand
TTATATAATATATATTATATATATATATATATATTATATATATATATATAATATATATATATATAATATATATATAATATATTATATATAATATATATATATATATATAGTATATTATATATATATATATTAATATAATTTTTGCTGACATCGCATCCGCATCCGCGCGGATGTGACATTAACATCCGCATCCGCGGATGTAAAAATCAAATATGACATCCGCATTCGCATCCGCATCCGCGGATGTTAGAAATCTGACATCCGCACTCACATCCGCTTCCGCGGATGTCAAAAATTTGACCATTCAATACATCACGTAAATTATATATATATATATATATATATATATATATATATATAATATATATATATATATATATTATATTATATATATATATATATATAATATATATATATATATATATTATATATATTTATAGTATATATATATAGTATATATATATATATATTATTATATTATATATTATATTATATATTATATATATTAATATAATATATTATATTATATATATATTATTAAGTAGTAAAGGGGGGACAACTAGCAGGACCAAACTTGAAAAGCCGCCAGATTCTGTCGCTAAATTCTGGCACCTTAATCCGTTAATTTTGCTCATTTTGGTACTTTTTTACTAATTTTTACAATTTTTTTTAGGGAAATTTTGCTACTTTTTTAACGTTTGAAGTCAGATTTGTCGCTAAATCTGGGCAACCTAATCCGTTAAATTTGGCTCTTTTTAGCATTTTTGGCACTTTTTTAGCATTTTTAGCTACTTTTTTAACGTTTTGTCCATAATTCAGGTCAAGATCCCCAACTCCGGAGGATTTTGGTGATTTTCCCATTGGCACCCTGCACGTCGAAAGCAAAGACTTGAAAACCACTTTCGGAGGTTTTGGAAATTCCAGTCATGTCGGCAACTGACTTGGAAATTTCCATCATTTCATTAGATTTTGACGTTTGATACGTCAAAGTTAGGGTTTTTAAGGTCGGTGAGACCGAATTTAAGGTCTGGAAGACCGACTTCCGAGGTTCTGAGCCTGAACTCAAGGATTTTAGCCCAAAAGTGGGTGGGCTGGAAGCCCTCAAAGGGGCTTTGGAATCCTAGAAGGCGTTGTAAATAATCGCAGAAGACTGAAACATGGAGGCTGGGTAGAGGAGCCAGAGTCGGAGACGGAGTTGGAGTCGAGTTCGGGTTCGATCCAGAGGTCCAGGGGACCCCCCGGTAATGAAGGGGCACTCATATTAGAGGTCCCCAGTGTGAAAAAAGAAGAAGAAATGTATGGAATGCAGAAAAAGAAGAAAGAAGAAGAAGGAAGAAGAGAGAGGAAGAGTAAAGAATGAGGAAGTGCGCTGTAGGAGCAAAGTAAGAATGAGGAAGAGGAAATCTCTAGTCGAGCAAGCGACTTTCAGAGTAGGTACCGAATACCGGCTGATGGAGCGCCCATGTGCGCGGTGCCTAGCTAGTAAACATTCGTTAAAAATACAATTTCGTTTACTGTTCACATACTGTGTTCTGTTTTTCTATGATGTAACATCGTCAATTGCATTGCATCTTGCAAAGATACCGTCTTTCTAAATAGTCTCAGACAGACATTTCTATTTTTCAAAATCTCATTTTCATTTATAGGAACGGTTAATCTAAAATAATTTTTTCTCCTATAGGTTGAAACATACGATAACCACGTGTTTTTTTTTTTTTTTTTTTTTTTTTATGTAAAAATTAAAAATTTATACGTTAAGTTTAAAAAGTTTTATTTTTTAATTTTTATTTTTTTTTATATTTTTTTTTTACTTTTTATTTTTTTAAATTTATTTTACTTACTTGTTTTTTTTTTTTTGTTTTTTTTTTTTTTTTAATTAATTTTATTATTGATTATACATTTTAATTTCGTTTTATATTGAATTTCTATCAAAAGGTTTTTAGAATTTTTGTGGTTTCTCATTTCAATACATTGTTATTATAACTAAAATTTCTTGACTTTTCTATTTATATATAAACTTTAAAAAATTTTATTTTACCAATACCTAAATGCCAAAATCATACATCAAAACGTAAATCAGTAAATTCAGTATAAATCAGTTTGAAGTTGTAACTATCAGGTAACAATCAGTAAATCAAACATCACCGGGTGCCCCACCACATCCTGTGAGCTGTATTGATTATAACTGAATCTATTTACTCTATTGATTAAAGATCAATATTTTTGTACAAACATAACCACAAAAAAAGACTCTTTTATTTATTGTTAGTGTTTTGTTCTTAAAACATTTTGTTTTTACTAAAATTTATTTCTTTTTCTGTTTATAACTTAAAAAAAAATTTGACATTTTTATATCCCTTAAAGCAATAAATCAGTAATCAGTAGGTCAGCCCCTAGCACCCCTCCATTCTCGTTGATCTATTGATTATGAGCTATTGGATCTATTGATCTATTGATTAAAGTCATATTTTTTACAACATAACACAAAACTTTTATTTATTTTTGTTTTGTTTTCTTTAAACATTATGTTTTTACTATAAAAATTTATTTATTTTGTTTTATTTTTACTATAAAAATTTATTTATTTTGTTTTATTTGCTTTAAACATTTTGTTTTTACTAAAAAATTTATTCTTTTTATGTTTATAACTTAAAAAATTTGCATTTTTACATACCTAAAAGCAGTAAATCAGTAAATCAGTAAATCAAACTGCCCTCCATACCCTCCTACCCATCCATGATCTATTGATCTATTGATCTATTGATTAAAGTCATATTTTGTTTTATTTTTACTATAAAAATTTATTTATTTGTTTATTTCTTTAAACATTTTGTTTTTACTAAAAAATTTATTTCTTTTTATGTTTATAACTTAAAATTTGCATTTTTACATACCCTAAACAGTAAATCAGTTAAATCAGTAAATCAAATGCCCTCCATACCCTCCCTACCATCCATGATTATTCATCTATTGAGCTACTTTGTCTATGAATCTATTGATCAAGTCAGTTATTTTGTATAACATAACAACAAAACTTTTTATTTATTTTGTATTCTTTTTATTTTAAAACAGCTCAACCTACTAAAACAAAATTACTGTTTTTTATGTTATAACTTTGTAAAAAATTTGCAATTTTGTACATACCCTAAAGCAGTAAATCAGTAAATCAGTAAATCAGTAAAGCAGTAAATCAGTAAATCAGTAAATCAAATCACCCTCCCCACTCCATCCTTGATCTATTGATCTATTGATCTATTGATCTATTGATTCAAATCATATTTTGTATAACATAACACAAAAACTTTTATTTATTTTGTTTTCTTTAAGCATTTTGTTTTTACTAAAAATTTATTCTTTTTATGTTTATAACTTAAAAATTTTGCATTTTTACATACCTTAAAGCAGTAAATCAGTAAAATCAAACTGCCCGGGTCCATGTACCCTCCTACCATTCGTTTTTCTGTTATTTGATTTGTTTGGTTTGAAAATAAACAAAAAAATAAAAGATCAGTATTTTATAAACTTGTATTAACGTTAATTTTCCAAAAGAATACAAAAATCAAACATAAACAATAAAAGAGCATAAAGGAGAATAAAAAAACATTTGCACAGCAAAATTTTAAAACTACCAATAACAATACTAACCGAAACAAATTTAAAAATAGAAAAAAAATGAAGGAAAAAAAAACATATAATAGAAAAAAAATATAAATATAAGATACACAAATTTATTTAGGAACTAAAATTTATTATAGATATAGATAAATAAATAAACGAAGCAAAATAAAGACATATATAAAAAAATAAAAAAACAATATGCAAGCAAAAAAAAAAAACAATAACAAAAAAAAAATCTAAATAACATCAAAGATAAAAACAACTTAAATAAATAAAAAAGAAAAGAAACAAAAAAAGATATAAATTAAAAATAATAATAAAAATATCTATTGATCTATTAGCTATGATCTATTGATCTATTGATTAAAGTCATATTTTGTACAACATAACACAAAACTTTTATTTATTTCTGTTTTGTTTTCTTTAAACATTATGTTTTTACTATAAAAATTTATTTATTTTGTTTTATTTTTACTATACAAATTTATTTATTTTGTTTTATTTGCTTTAAACATTTTGTTTTTACTAAAAAATTTATTCTTTTTATGTTTATAACTTAAAAAATTTGCATTTTTACATACCTTAAAGCAGTAAATCAGTAAATCAGTAAATCAAAACTGCCCTCCGTATACCCGTCTTACCCATCATGATCTAATTGATCTATGTGATCTATTGACTATTGATTAAGTCATATTTTGTTTTATTTTTACTATAAAAATTTATTTATTTTGTTTTTTTTCTTTAAACATTTTGTCTGTTACTAAAAAATTTATTCTTTTTATGTTTATAACTTAAAAATTTTGCATTTTTACATACCTAAAAGCAGTAAATCAGTAAATCAAACTGCCCTCCATACCCTCCTACCCATCCATGATCTATTGATCTATTGAGCTATTGATCTATTGATCTATTGATTCAAGTCATATTTTGTATAACATAACACAAAAACTTTTATTTATTTTGTTTTGTTTTCTTTAAACATTTTGTTTTTACTAAAAATTTATTCTTTTTATGTTTATAACTTAAAAAATTTGCATTTTTACATACCCTAAAGCAGTAAATCAGTAAATCAGTAAATCAAACTGACTTCCAGCCACCTTCCTATCCTTCCATGATCTATTGATCTATTGATCTATTGATCATGAGTCTATTGATCCAAGCATATTTTGTATAACAATATCAACAAACTTTTATTTATTTTGGTTTTTGTTTTTCTTTAAACATTATGTTTTTTACTATAAAATTTTATTTATTTTGTTTTATTTGCTTTAAAACATTTTGTTTTTACTAAAAAATTTAAACTTTTTATGTTTATAACTTAAAAAAATTTGCATTTTTGCATTTTTACATACCTTAAAGCAGTAAATCAGTAAATCAGTAAATCAGTAAAGCAGTAAATCAGTAAATCAGTAAATCAAATACCCTTTCCACCCTCCTACCATCCTGATCTATTGACTATTGATCTATCGATCTATTGATCTATTGATTCAAATCATATTTTGTATAAATAACACAAAAACTTTTATTTATTTTGTTTTGTTTTCTTTAAACATTTTGTTTTTACTATAAAAATTTATTTATTTTGTTTTATTTTTACTATAAAAATTTATTTATTTAGTTTTATTTGCTTTATACATTTTGTTTTTACTAAAAAATTTATTCTTTTTATGTTTATAACTTAAAAAATTTGCATTTTTACATACCTTAAAGCAGTAAATCAGTAAATCAGTAAATCAACTGACCCTTCACACCCATCCACATGTGATCTATTGATCTATTGATTCATGTCATGTTTTGTATAACATATCTCAAAAGCTTTTATTTATTTTTGCTTATTCTGTTTGAAACATTTTGTTTTAACTAAAAAATTTATTCTTTTTATGTTTATAACTTAAAAAAATTTGCAATTTTTACATACCTTAAAGCAGTAAATCAGTAAATCAGGTAATCAAACTGTACCAGCACCCTTCCACCCTTCCATGATCTATTGATCTATTGATCTATTGATCTATTGATCTATTGATTCAAGTCATATTTTGTATAACATATCTCAAAAGCTTTTATTTATTTGGTTTGTTTCTTTAAAACATGTATGTCTTTTACTATAAAAATGCTTTATTTTTATTTTGTTTTTATTTGCTTTAAAACATTTTGTTTTTACTAAAAAATTTATTCTTTTTATGTTTATAACTTAAAAAATTTGCATTTTTACATACCTTAAAGCAAGTAAAATCAGTAAATCAGTAAATCAAACTTACCCTCCATACCTTGTCCATGATCTATTGATCTATTGATCTATTGATCTATTGATCTATGATCTATTCATATTTTGTATAACATAACACGAAAAACTTTTATTTGTATTTTGTTATAACTTTAACAAATTTGCATTTTTAACATATTTCCTTAAAGCAGTATCAGTAAAATACATCAGATACCATTCAAACCTTTCTATCCTTCGTGATCTTATGATCTGATTGATCTATTGATTCAAGTCATATTTTGTATAACATAAACACAAAAACTTTATTTACAATGTTTAAACTTAAACATATATGTTGTTTACTATAAAAAATTATTTATTTTGTTTTATTGGCTTTAAACATTTTCTTTTTACTAAAAATTTATTCTTTTTATGTTTATTAACTTAAAAAACGTTTTGCCATCATTTTTTTACATACCTTAAGCAAGTAAAGCTGTGAAATCAGTAAAGCAGAAAGAGTAAAATCAGTAACATCAAACTTATCAATGCCATACTACCTCTACCCTTTCATGAATCTATTGGATCTATTGAGCATTGATCTATTGATGTCTATTGATCTATTGCAGTTCATGGTCATATTTTGTACAAAAAATAACAACAAAAAATAAATTCTTTGTGTATCTATTGTTGTTGAAATGTCGCGTTTGTTGTTGCATTTGTTGCAGTTGTTGATTTTGTTGTTGTTGTTTGATGTTGTTTTTGTTGCTGTTGTTGTTGTGTTGTTGTTGATGTGCATCCTGTTATAATGCTGCGTTGACTTGTTGTTGTTTGTTGTTGTTGTTGCTGTGTTGTTGTTGTTGTGTTGTTGTTGTTGTTGTTGTTGTTGTTGTTGTTGTATTTTTTATAAATATATCATACGTTCAAAATAAATGAAAATTTATTAACACTTTTTTCAACCATATCTCTAAAATATGCATGTTAATTTTTGCATTTATACATTGTTATATGAAAAACTAAACAAAATACATATCGAATGCCTAACCTTAACTGACATTACCAGCATTCGTTGAAAACAATGTAACTAAAATTAAAAGTTTTAACTTACCAGCAGAAGTCAACATAGCAATCTCAATGCTTTACTATGCACACAACCGCTCAAATATTATTATTATTTATTATTATTATTATTATTATATATTTATATTATTATTATTATTATTATTATTATTATTATTATTATTATTATTATTATTATGATTTATTATATCAACTATATATGTTCTATGAACATAACAAAAACCTTAAACACAAACGATATACAACGACACCAACACAAACACACCCTTGCACAACAACACACACACAACACACACACACACACACACAGCCACACACACAGCACACTCACACACACACACATCACAAATTAATTATAAGACACTTTGCTTAATTACATAGCCATGCAATCATCTATTCTAAACTACTGATCAACATAACTGCTATTTCTATTGATGTAAAGCAGATGTTTAACATTTTTTTTTTAAGCGTCGTTGGAAGATATTATATTTTTTTTCCATATTTAATAGTGACATTTCCTTTTGTTATGTATTTTCTTTTACGTTTCTATTATACTTTATATTTATATTTTGTTATAAAAGAGTTATTATTTTTTTATTTTGAGTCTGAACTTCAAGGATTTACCCCCAAAAGAGGGTTTTTATTCCTAGAAGGTTTTAAATAATCGATAGATCATTTTTGATGGTTCATCGATTTATCGATGTTTTTTTACCCCTATATCGATGTTTAAATCATCTTTCTACGTGCTCTGGTTGACTGAAAAATATAATCGAAAGAAAATTATTAATAACATTTGTTCGATATATCGCTGTAGTTACAGTGCAATATTGGAGGAACCTGGAATCCTGGAAACCGGAACCTGGTAACTGGAACTGAAATATATATATATGATATCATATATATATATATATATATATTATATATCGTTAAATATATATATATATATATATATATATATATATTATTATATATAAAATAAACTTTTTAATATATATAATATATATATAATATATTTTTTTTTTTTTTTAATTTTATTTTTTTATTTTTTTTTTTTTCCAGTTTCCAGGAAGTCATTTTTCAGTTCAGTTTTCCAGTTCCTGGAATTCCTTCCGAGGATTCCAGGATTTCCAGGATTCCAGTGCCATCCAATAGTTGCATGTAACTACAGCGATATATCGAACAAATGTTATTAATAATTTTCTTTCGATTATATTTTTCAGTCAACCAGAGCAAGTAGGAAAGACGAATTAAACATCGATATAGGGGTAAAAATAAAACATCGATAAATCGATTTTGGATTGAAACCATCAAAAAGATCTATCGATTATATTAAAACTTCTAGAATCAAAAAACCTCTTTTGGGGGTAAATTCCCTTGAGTTCAGACTCAAAACCTCTGAAGTTAAATAAATTTTAAAAAATAATAAATATAAAATATATAGGAACGTAAAAGAAAATACATAACAGAAGGAAATGTTTATATTAAATATGTGAGAAAAATATAAATATCTTCCAACGACGCTTAAAAAAAAAAAATGTTAAACATCTGCTTACATCATAGAAATAGCATTTATGTGTATCAGTAAGTTAGATACGATGATTGCAGTCTAATGTATTAAGCAAGTGTTCTATAATTATTGACGTGTTGTGTTGTGTGTGAGTGTTGTGTGTGTGTGTGTGTGTTGTGTGTGTGTGTGTGTGTGTGTGTTTGTGTTGCGTGGGTGTGTACGTATGGTAATGTGTTAGGGTTTGTCTATGTTCATAAACAATATATAGTTAATATAATAATAATAATATAATAATAATAATAATAATAATAATAATATAATAATACATAATAATAATAATATAATTAATAATAATAATAATAATAATAATAATAATAATAATATCTTTGAGCGGTTGTGTGCATATTAAGATTGAGATTGCTATGGTCGTCTTCTGCTTGGCGTAAGTTGAACTTTTAATTTTAGCTTACATTGTTGTAACGATATGCTGGTCTGTCAATGAGGCCTCTGTTAAAAGTACTTTATGAGCTTTCAAACTATACATGATAAATGAGAAAGTGGAACATTTAATATTTTAGGAGATATGTTTGAAAAAGCTTTGTATATTTTTATTTAACTTGAACGTTTGTTATATTTAACAACAACAACAACAACAAACAACAACAAACAACAACAAACAACAACAACCAACAAACAACAACAACAAACAACAACAACACACAACAAACAACAACAACAAAACAAAGCCATTCACAACAACATACATCATCAACAACAACAAACAACAACAACAGCAACAAACAAACGTAACATGATTCAACAACAACATAACAACTGCAACAAAATGCAACAACAAACGCGACATTCAACAACAATAGATACAACAAAGAATTTATTTTTGTGTGTATGTTGTTAACAAATATGCACATAGAATCAAATAGATCCAAAATAGCATTTCTAGATAAAAGGCTCAATAGAAATAGATCATGGAAGGGTAGGGGAGTAGTTGGATGATAGTTTGATTTACTTGATTTACTCTTCTTACTGCATTTTACTGAATTTACAGCTTTACGGCTTTAGGTATGTTAAAAACAAAGTTAAGTTATAAACATAGAAAAGAATAAATTTTTTTAGTAAAACAAAATGTTTAATGCAAATAAAAACAAAATAATAATTTTTAGTAAAACATAATGTTTAAGTTTACTAACAATGTAATAAAAGTTTTGTTGTTATTGTGTCTATATACAAAAAGATGACTTGCAATCAATAGATCAATAGCATCAATAGGATCAATAGATCAATAGATCATGGACTGCTTAGGAAGGTTGATGGTACTATGATTTACTGATTTACTGCTTTAGGGTATGTAAAAATGCAAATTTTTTAAGTTATAAACATAAAAAGAATAAATTTTTTAGTAAAAACAAAATGTTTAAAGCAAATAAAACAGAATCAATAGATCAATAGATCAATAGATCAATAGATCAATAGATCATGGAAGGGTATGGAGGGTAGTTTGATTTACTGATTTACTGATTTACTGCTTTAAGGTATGTAAAAAAATGCAAAGTTTTTTTAATTATTAACATAAAAGAATTAAAATTTTTTAGTAAAAACAAAATGTTTAAAGCAAATAAAACAAAATAAATAAATTTTTATAGTAAAAACATAATGTTTAAAGGAAAAACAAAAACAAAACATAAATAAGCTTTTTGAGATATGTTATACAAAATATGATTGAATCAATAGATCAATAGATCAATTAGATCAATAGATCAATAAGATCAATAGATCATGAAGGGTAGGAGGGTGGCTGGATACAGTTTGAATTTTTACTGTATTTACTGATTACTGGCATTTAAGTATGTAAATGCAAATTTTTAAGTTATAAAATAAAAGAATAAATTTTTAAGGTTAAAACAAAATGTTTCAAACAGAATAAGCAAAAAATAATAAAAGCTTTTGAAGATAGTTTATACAAACAGACATGAATCAATAGTATCAATAGAATCATGAAGTGGTATGGGGGTATGAGGGCAGTTTGCATTTACTGATTTACTGATTTACTGCTTTAAGGTATGTAAAATGCAAATTTTTTAAGTTATAAACATAAAAGGAATAAATTTTAGTTAAAAACAAAATGTTTTAAGCAATAAACAAAATAAATAATTTTTATAGTAAAAAAAAAAAACAAAGTTAAATAAATTTTTTATCACTATTAACAAAAATATTTTACATAAACAAAAACAAAATAATAAAAGGTTTTGTATGTAGTAAAAAATTTGATTTGAATCAATAGATCAATAGCTCAATTGAATCAATAGGTCAATAGATCGATGTGGATGGGTAGGAGGGGTGGATATGGTAGTCTTGATTTAACTGATTTACTGATTTACTTTCATTTACTGATTTACTGATTTATATTTACGTGCTTTATCCTCAACAAAGTTGACAGCAATTCGCTTTTTTTAGCTATTGACATTCAAAGTTTAAATTTTTTTTTATTAAAAAAAAAATGTTTTAAAGCAAATAAAAAAATAAATAAATTTTTATAGGTAAAAACATAATGTTTAAAGAAAACAAAACAAAATAAAATAAAAGTTTTTGAGAATGTTTACAAAATATTGACTTGGCATCAATAGATAATAGATGCATTAGATCAATAGATCCAATAGATCATGAAGTGGATAGGAAGGTGGCTGGAAGGCAGTTTGATTTACTGATTTACTGATTTACTGCTTTAGGGTATGTAAAAATGCAAATTTTTTAAGTTATAAACATAAAAAGAATAAATTTTTTAGTAAAAACAAAATGTTTAAAGAAAACAAAACAAAATAAATAAAAGTTTTTGTGTTATGTTATACAAAATATGACTTGAATCAATAGATCAATAGATCAATAGCTCAATAGATCAATAGATCATGGATGGGTAGGAGGGTATGGAGGGCAGTTTTTGAATTTACTGATTTACTGCTTATGGGAGTATGTAAAATGCAAAATTTTTAAGTTATAAAACATAAAAAGAATAATTTTTTAGTAAAAACAAAATGTTTAAAGAAAACAAAACAAAATAAATAAATTTTTATAGTAAAAATAAAACAAAATATGACTTTAATCAATAGATCAATAGATCAATAGATCAATAGATCATGGATGGGTAGGAGGGTATGGAGGGCAGTTTGATTTACTGATTTACTGATTTACTGCTTTAAGGTATGTAAAAATGCAAATTTTTTAAGTTATAAACATAAAAAGAATAAATTTTTTAGTAAAAACAAAATGTTTAAAGCAAATTAAAACCAAAATAAATAAATTTGTATAGTAAAAAATAAAACAAAAGTAAATAAATTTTTATAGTTAAAAACATATGTTAAAGAAAAAACAAAACGAAAAAAATAAAAGTTTTGTTTAGTTGCTAAAAATATGGACTTTAATCAATAGATCGAATTAGATCAATAGCTCAATAGGATCAATGTAAGATCAGATATGGGTAGGGGGATTGGAGGAGTTGATTTACTGATGTTACTGAGTTGAGAGTATGTAAAAGTTTAGCAGATTTTTTAATATATAAAATTTGAAAAAAGAATAAATTATTCGTAAAAAGAAAATGCTTAAAGAAACCAACCAAAATAGAAGAAAGTTTCGGAGGTTATGTTATATAACAAAAATGTGCAATTGAATCAATGACCAATAGCATCAATAGCATCAATAGGATCAAGGATGGAGTGGGAGAGGCTGATTTGATTTACTTGAATATTACTGATTTACTCTTTACTGATTTACTGATTACTGATTTACTGCTTTAGAGTATGTAAAAATGCAAATTTTTTTAATTTATAAACAATAAAAAGTATAAATTTTTAGTAAAAACAAAATGTTTTAAGAAAACAAACAAATAAAAAAAGTTTTGTGTTATGTTATACAAAATATGACTTTAATCAATTGAGTCAATAGATCAATAGCTCAATAGATCAATTGGAGATCATGGATGGTATAGGAGGGTATGGGGCAGTTGATTTATGTTTACTGATTTACTCTTTTAAGGTATGTAAATGCAAAATTTTTAAGTTATAAACATAAAAAGAATAAAATTTT
>JABUQX010009383.1:22500-30724 GCA_015478945.1 Trachelipus rathkii | reverse complement strand
AGGCAGTTCAAAAAGTTAATAAAAATTGACACCCGAATGTAAAATTAGATGTCAATAGATCTCAGAGAGAGGATGGGACGGTTCGATACCTACCAGAACACAGGAATAGAGAAAGAGTTACATAAGGAGGAGAAGATGGCCCGTATAGGGATTACGGTAGAGAAAAAGTAAATTTAGAGTTATTGGTATTACTGTGAATTAAATTACGAGTTATTAACAGTGTAAGGAATTTAAAAATGATAACATTTGTATTGGTTATAGGGACTTAGCCTGCGGGTACATATAAAGACTAGTTCGGAGAAGAAGACCCAAACTGAATACTTGTGGAATGCAACTGAAACTCTGGCACGTTTGGGACCAACTTGATCTTGAATGGCAAACTCTCTGAAACCTTAAGACGCGCAATTTAACTCGAATAATCAATGCTTGGTTCACAATTGAAGGTGTAAATTAATTATGCACATGCGCAGAAAATAGAGAGATAGACTTTATTAAAGAGAATTTAACAGCCCTCGAGGAGAGTATCAATTCAATTCTACATTCAACAGAGCGCCCATAAAACAATATCTCACACTTGTTTGCATAAAACTCGCAAACTGGTACTAATACTTCGGCGCTTATAAGATTAAGTAGGCGGTACGTACTCAAGGTAGAACTAAGTTTTTCAAAGTGCAGCTTAAACCCAAGGATAACCTGTCAGTACTTGTTGTATTTTATATATCAAGAGTTTGAACGCATTGCTGAATATTATTTGCATTAAAGAGTATTTAAATTGTGGCTCAGAAGTGGTAGCATACGTGCATTTAAATAAACTAATATACACTTTAATAACAGCAATTTGAACTCTACGAGTTGCTTTGTGACTTTCAGAAGTAGAAAAATTATAAACCACTCAGTGTATAAAAATTACGCAGTTGTATATTAAATGTATTTAATGATCAACATTATACGGGGATTGGCATCAGAGTTTAACTGCTTTGAGTATCTTTTCTACACACTTAAGACTAATTTCTTCCGCAGGAGCTTGAAAAAGTAGGTGGGTTACACAGTGGCATTCCTTGAGGCTAAAAAATGAATCAACGTGAAACAAGGATGATAGAAAAATGAACGATTGTGACAAAATTATTCTTTAAAATTATATATTGTTTGAACTACAAACAGTTATCTGCTTTATGTTAGGTACTGGGGTTTTGTTATAATCTAAAAGTACAGGACTGTCAGGGATATTATATATAAGATAGGATTAATGATAAAATATAGCATTGAACATAGAGAAAAAATTCAAAGGATTGAAAATCTTTTAAATACTGCGTTACCATTCAAAAATAGCCGAGTACCAATAATTTATGCATAAGAAAAAATCTGTTACTAGAAGTAGGTTTTTAGTTCTAAGCTCTTCAAAATTAGTATTTTGAAGAGACGATTGTTCTACAAGATCGTAAAAACCAGTAATCATAAGTTGGAAGTCACAGTTGAAAATAAAGCAGGAGGTATAAGAATCAATCGTACCAATCAAAATCACTCACAATAGAGAAAAATATTTATAAGTAGGTTAAATATTAAACAAGCAATGTCTTGTCTTCTCGACACGCCCCAACAGAGCATCTATTGTTTATAAGAATATAATATAAGTATATACGAAATGAGACTATGAGCTAGGCGTTATATATTAATATGATATATATATATACATAATAATACTATTATAGTAATTTATAGTAATATAACTGCAATTATAGATCATGGATAGTTCAAGAACGCTCATTTTGGAGGAAAATTAATGACTCGAGTGACAAGTCGCTATAAATGGTGGAGTAGTTTATTTTGAAAGAAAAAAAAGAAAGTTGGGAAAATACCCCACTTACCAGTTTTCCCCAGCTGGGCTATATGTATGTATACTATAGTATATATAATATATATATATATTCTAATATATAATATATAATTATATATAACATACATCTAATACTTATACTATACTAACGGTATATTTCTTAATATTTGATATAATATATACGATATTTATTTTCAGGAAATTAAATAAGTTGCCTATTGGATACAAGAAAAATATATATTATAGTATTATATATATAACATATAAATATAATAGAATACTAACACTATATATATATATAGTATAATATATCAACAATATTATATATATATATATATACATATATATATCTATAACTAGTCATACCGATAGTGAAGATCTGAAAGGACAATGTAGCTCTCACACTTCGTATTAAAATGAATTCGTTTTTTAATTTATAAACTTTTCAACATAGGGTTAAATTAAAAATGTGTTAACTTATCCCTAAAGAGACAAACTTATCCATAATCTGGAACTTAAGCGCTCGCAGTTTAATTTAAGTTGACCTTACCCACCGCCTCTACGTACCAGTTACTGATAAGTCCTTATATTTGTTAACTTTAACCGAGGTTTTTGCCCATTATTTTTAATCTTGTAATTTTTCGAGATATTTTATTATACTTGACACCAAATACATATAACATTAATTAAAACAATAAAAAATAAATTATGCGAATAACTCTACATAACATCTTAGGTAGCGGAAAATAATTAATAACTAACACCGAAATTTCGTAATAAATCATACAATTTTTTTAATAACAAATAAAATAAAAAGGGTAAAGAATCAACACATTTTCTTAGCTTCACACCATAACAAGCTCAATTTTTGTCATTATCATATAAATAGCGCCGTGACTGAGTCAATCTTCTCACGTACTCAGCATTAATGACTCAACCCAATCCGGTCCCATACATTGCATACTTACCTCTCAAAATTTAGTGTCCTGAAATCAAGAAAACATGGACTTTTGCCATATATAAGTATAAGCGTGATTAAGGCGTGAAATCAGCATAATTCCTTATGATAACAATGATGTATTATATTATTATCATATATTAAAAATAATAAATAATTAATATATATAAATACAGAAATAATCTTTATCTCACAAAATTAATCTATATACTCCACTAAGATGCAAAACTTTTGTTATAATAATAATCAATATATATTTGCGCATTAATAATATTAATATACATCTACCTATTTATATATAATACTATTATAACTAATCAAAATATTAAATAATTAAAATAAATAAAAATATGCATTAATATAGTGTCTATCTATTATATGGCCCTCAATAAATAATATAAGTTAATATATAATATATTATAATAATAATAACATGATAATATACCTATATATTACCTTAATAGAATATTTTCTTTTCAATAATTATTTATGTAAAAGATATTATATATATTTTAAAAAAATTAAAAAGAAATATATTATCTCACTAGTGTAATAGGTTATATTATGTATTATATTACTCATTTTTGATGGGCAAAAAAGATCCTAATATGCATAATTATTATTATTATTATAATATATAATTGAAGAAAGTGTGAAATGCGCTATTAATATTAGTTAATACAAAAGTTATATTATTGATATCTTAGTATACAGATAAATGAATTTTAATGAAGTAAATATTACATCGATAATTTTATTTATTTTATTTATTAAATAATGTTCAAATTAAAACCTTGTCAGATTTATGGTCCGCCCCGCCTTGTATATTTATATAGTTATTAAGTTATGCATGTGCTATACGCTTTAGCTTAGTACTTTGTTATTAACAATAATGAAAGTGTATGTCATTATATTTTATGAGCTCATGCTTATGAATAAGTATATTTGTTTTATTAATATCAGAAATAGTTGATCAGGTGTAATTATTAAAAGTATAAAAGTCATTAATTATCGAAGTTGTAATGAGGCTATACCTTGTTCCTTATCAATTTACAAACTCTATTAGGATGACGTTAATAAGATGTGTTGGTGGAGTATGATATTTATGTGTAGGCATAATACAATTAATTATATATATTCGGTTTCATAATAGAAATTTTATACCTATAGTTGTGTAAATATGTTAATAGTCGTAATCTTGTACATATAATAAAGATAAGTATATATATACGTTGGATATGGTTCGCAAATCTAGTAATTACCTAATGTATATGTATGTTGTATTACTTTTAATCTTTAATATATAATAATTACAGTATATAATAATATTATTATATATATATATTTATATATAATTATATATATATTATATATTATAATATATATTATATATAGTCCCACTGGACTCATATGCTGATGCGTACTATTGATCGAATCATCGATAGTTATATATATATAATATATTATATATATATAATATATATATATATATATTATATATATATATATATATATTATATATATTATATATATATAATTTATATATAATGTATATAATTATATATATCAGGTTATAATCGTACGTATGGATATAACATATACTGAAATATAATATATATATATATATATATATATATATAGTATGTACATATATATATATTATATATATATATATATATTTATTTTAAGATCTAGAAAAATTCTTATGTATTACTGAGTTTTATGAAATTTTTTATTTTTTCATTTATATTTATTATATACCCATTTAATTTATTTCCTAAATGACCCTGCACAAGTCAGCATATATATATATATATATATATATATACTATTATTATATATATATATCTTAGTATATATATATAGTATATATTATTATATATATATTATATATCTATATATATAATATATATATATATATATTGTATATATAATATATATATATATATATTTATATATATATATTATATATATATATATTATATATAATATATTATATTATATATAATTATATATATATTATTATATATATATATATATATATATATATTATGTGTATAATCAAAGCTAATATTTTCGCTGAGTTTGGTAACGTATTATAAATAGAAGGCCCTTATTTTATATATTTAATTAAAAAGTTTCTACAACAGTCTTCATAAGATGTTAAATTTCGTAAGCTTTCGGTCCTTAATTTTCTGGACCCTCCTCAGACGATTTTATTTGAAGACTAAATAAAAATTATTAAAATTTTGTAAGATTATGTAAAACAGTTGAAATATGAAAAGTAGTTTAAATTTAAGTAAATTTTGCTTTTATATTTTTGAAAAATGGTGTGGTGGTAAGAATGTTGTTAAGTGTGGGATTGAACGTATATTCTCCTTTTTGCAAGTTAAAATTAGGAAGGTTCTGTATGCATAGTGATTCTACGAGTTTACGTTTGGTGGGGTCTAGTACCTTTAATATGGGGCACGTATCTTTTATGTTAATGTTGTGATTGAGACTAGATCTATGTGAGGTGAGAGCAGAATTTTGAGAGTCGTATTTAAGATCGTGTTTATGTTGATTGAGGTCTTCTGTTAATCAATCATTTGGTTTTCACTATGTAGATTGGTAGGGGCATTGATGGGGGGATTTTGTATATGCATTGTGAGATGTTATTTTGTAAGTGAGTTGGAGGTTTGAAGATTCTTTTGAGAGAAGAGCAAAAAATAAATTCTACAACCCAACCACCGTGATCAACACGCACTCCCTCACCTATCTACCCATTCCTCACATACCACATAAACAAATCCTCAAAACTTTACCTTCATCATTAAGACTAACTTCCTCTAACACCTCTTCTCTCAAAAGAATCTTTTAAATTATTATGAATAACAACATAATTTTGGATTACAAATAATTGAAGCTACTTCTAGGTGATACCTGGTCGATAAAGGATGAAGTTTTCAGCTCAGTCAAGGGAAGAAGAAGATTTACTTTCCATTATAATAATGATAACGATGACGATGATGGTAATAATAACAATAATTAGTGCTGATAGTAATGTGATAGTGATCGTGATAGTGATAGTGTTAATATTAACGTTATTTGATAATAGTGATTGTGATCGTATTATTATTAATAAAACACTGGCCAACAAAGATTTTGCGGCAAAACATTTGAAGGTCATTTGTATAGGTAACTGTTGCCCTGGATTCGAAATATGATCACGTTTTCCTAGATATGCTCTAGTTTTTGAGATACAGGGTGGTCACAAAAATACATTAATAACAACAATTTATGTTAGGTTGTAACGTAATTCACAACAAAAAACACGAAATATATATATATCAAATTGTTAATGAGTAAGTAAATAAAATGCTAATAGGTCAAAACATTCAATTCAGTACAATGAAATCACAATTAATGCATTACAAATCGCTGTCTATATGATTGTCTTCTGTGTGCAGAATGTGGACAATCACGTTGAAGGCTCCAACAATAGTCTGCCATCATGTGTATATCCCATCTTCCTTGGTATCTTTCTTCCTCACCTTATATCTTGACGGAACCTTTCCCTGTTTCTCACTATAGACATCCTAAGCTTATCGGAAACCGATCTCTAGTTAATAAGATGTAGAAAGTGAACTTTTTATTGCTCATATTAGCAATTCAAATCTTTTGAAGTCTGAAATCACGAGCGGAGTTCTACATAGTTGGCAGATTTATGGTTGCGCAAAAAGTTCTGAACAACCAAGACAAAACTCTTTTTCAGGCAGATGCTTCAATATCTGTCATGGAATTTATGAAATTGTCCTCCTTGATGATTTGGCGAATTTAAGGGCCGCTAAAGATTCCAGCTTTGAGTTTCTCCATACTCAACCCTGGAAAAAATTTGCAAATATATTTGAAACATTCACCATCTTTGTCTAGGGCCCTAACAAATTGCTTCATCAGTCCTAGTTTGATGTGGAGTGGTGGGAAAACTAATTTTTCCCCTGTCAACCAGTGGTTTGTTAATGATATTTGATGCACCTACAGTCATATTTTCCCTAGCAGGCCATACAACTTTTCCCAGTGGTCTTCTTTAGCCCTACTATCCCACAAGCATATGAATCAAGGGAACTTAGTATATCCGCTTTGCTGCCCATAGTAAGATGTTTGAAACATCTCAATCAACGGCCATATAGACCACTGGGTGTTCCATCTATATCTAAGCTTTGAAGCATCATCTCTTAATTTTTCATATTCCTACTTTCAGTTTTGTTGAGTGCCTATTGAATCGATGCATACTATTGCATATTGTTCAATAAAACACACTTCAAGCTTCTCGGTGAACTATCCATAAACCATCGCCAATCTTCTGGTCGGCATTTAGGTAACCCCCCCATTTGGGGTAGGAGTCCAGGGATGTTCTACAGTATACTGTAGGTCTCTTCTTCAATGAATTCGGAAGAAGTACTCCTCTCTTGTCGGAAACAAGTTATTTTAACATTCCGGCTTGAGACGTTCTTTTCAGCTTAGTCGCTAGATGCTTAAAGCTCAGAATCTTGCTTGAAGAAGACTTAACTCTCGTACTAAAACATTGATTCTTCCTGGAGAAGCTGTTGCTGTGTCGAAGTACTTCTCATATTCACTACACTATCTGACACTGCTGCAGCACCAAATCCTGGAAAATCTTCTCATAGAACAATGCTAGGTCTGGGAGTGTTGTGAACACTGGGATGGGGACATCGTCGGAGAGTGGTACAGGTCGCCTTGCTGATTCCAAATCCGGATACTCAAATTTAGTTAATTTACGTTTCTTGTAACGATTGATACCTTTCACATTAACCAAACAAAAATAACAGTCACTGTGGTGATTCTTTGGCTCCCGCCATACCATAGGCACACCAAATTTTAAATCTTTTCTTCGTCCATTTTTCCACTGACGAAGATTTTCGACACACGTTTTACAGACCATATGGGGAGCCCAAGACTTATCTTGGTCTCCGAGTTTCATTCCAAAGTATGCCAGATATGCTTGCTTCACAAAGTTAGTAATATTTCTTCTTTGGTTCTACTGGCAATATTCACCACAGATGTAGCAGAATACATTGGGGTTATTCAAACAGGCTCTTCGTGAAGTACTCATAGTGTTCTGAAAATAGAAAAAAATAAAGTATATATAAAAAAGGTAAGCCCTTAAAAAGAAATAAACGATATTACTGTAAAATATGCATTAAAAGATATTTGTAATAAGAAGTAATATCTGGAACACCTGTATCTCAAGAACTAGAGCCAATCTTGGAAAACTAATGTCATTTCTGAAATCAGCACACCCGATATACTATAAATTCGATAAAATATCCTTGGGCAGCAAAAAAAAATTTTTTTTTTTTGTTGGCCAGTGGTATTCTCTGCTCTCACACCACTAATGTCAATTTTACATTAGTGTTGTATTATTAATGATT
>JABUQX010009383.1:0-17500 GCA_015478945.1 Trachelipus rathkii | reverse complement strand
TATATATATATATTATATATATATATAATATATATATAATATATATATATATATTATATATATATATATATATATAATAAATATTATATATATATACATATAAAAAATTAATATATATATTAATATATATATAATAATATATATATATATATAAATATAATATAATTATATATATATATATAACTATATATATATATGTGTGTGTGTATATGTGTATATAATAATATATATAATATATATAAATAATATAATATTATATATATATATAATATATATATATAAATATATATATAATTATATATAATATATATATATGAATATATATATATATGGTATATGAATAATAATAATATTTATATATAATATATATATATATATATTAATAATATATATATTAATATATATATATATATATATATATATATATATAATAAATCTTACACATATAATATAAACAAAGCCCGTAATACATGTGTAGTCTAGGGTTATGATTTTTTTTAGATTGAAAAGCCTGTGGCACCAAATGATGAACTTTTGCCTCTAGGTCCCACAAATAATATTAATTTTCGTCGTTTTTGAAAAAACCTCCCGCACCTAAGAGGATACATTTTTAGGTTAAGGGAAGCAAAAAACATTTAGGCTACTTAACTTTTTTTTATTTGAAAAAAACATATGGACTCCAATAAATGAAATATACTTATTTAAAGTTGTGAATTACTATTTATAAACTTTGTGTTGAGATATTTATCTGTTTTACATTTTTGATGGATCTCCTCCATCAGCTTCACAGCTCGCTCGGCGACAATATTTGAACGAGGCACGTCAAGCACAGATCTTTCGTTGACCCAGTGACTGGAAAAACACCGTAAAGCCTTAGGACATTTCAATTTGGAGATAGCACCATAAAGTTCATCGTATATGTGCTGTGAATAGTGTTGATTTGAAAACCAAGCATCTCCCCATGTACCTGCAATGAAGTTACAAGTCACTTCGAGTTGAGGTCTCCATTTTGGAATGAGGAAAAAAGCAATGAGTGCAAATATAGCCCTTGAATTCCACCTAGCGCTATGAAGGGATGGTAGTTTCTTCCATTCCAATTTTGGCCACTTCCTCTCTTGTTGATAGAATTTATAAGCTTGACATAGCTCAAAAAGGAATCTGAAGTCATCTCGCCATCCCAAGTTGTTGCATTTCGGTATGTTTTCCTCACCAGAATACCTTTGTTTGAATTCCTCATAGCCTTCCAAGACATCTTCAATGAATTGATAATTGATATTGGGTGACTGTGAACTTGTTGGGAAAATGAAATCCATAAAGTGCCGGAGAATCAAATCGAGAATGTGATGTTGACACCCAATAAACTGGGGCTCTGCTAGACCCTTTTCTCTAAACTGCTTCTGCAGTTTAACAACAACACCATTTTTGTGACCTGTGTTGACTACTGTAGTATCGGAAATAATCATTTTGACATTTGTCCATGCATTATACTCATCTAGCAGGTCTTTCAATGGAATAAAGATGTCCTCGGCTGATCCGCTTGCACAAACTAAAATGCCAAGATTGAGAGTTCTTGCGGAGTTCTTGAGACACACAGCCTGATATTCTTTATTATTAATTCTCTTTCCATCAAAATGTAAGCAGAATTCCTCTTCACCAATTATTTCTCTCATGCGTGTCTTGACTATTTCTGCATTCTTGACCCCTCGACGCCAAATGCCTGATTGTGATGGTGTGGCCACATCCATACCATCTTGAGATAAATTTTTAAGAACATTTGATGCTTTCATTGTCGATAAAGATAAGTTTGAAACCAGTTTCGCTGCAACAGTTGTCGATTGGTATGTTCGTTTCATCGATACATGTTCTTCTGCAAAATCAGTGTCACCTGGACTGATGTTTTCGTCTTCTGTACTTGTACTAGTACTGTACTGTCGTTAGTTCCATATTCATCAACCTCGACTTTGCTTGTTAATGACTTTGATGACCTTCTTATTCTTTTTGAAGGATGGATTGTTGACATAGCAGCCGGTTTCTCAGTTGTGTATCCTACTCTGCCTCCCGATTTGATTTGTTTTCTATAAAGTTCTTTGTCTTCAGTGCTAAGCCAATTCCCACACTGTTTTGTAATGTCAAAATACTTCATTAGGTCTCTTTCTATATTTTTCAAACGTTTTAATGAGTTTGTCAGTCGTAGCTGTAACTTGCTGCTTAGATACAAGAGGGAAGCTCAGTTTCTCCCACAGCATCATCAATTCTTCAGAGATCATGGTTATTCTGTCAGCTCTACCTTTCACTTGGTCATATAATCCCAAATATCTACCAACAATGTCCCTTTTCAATGGCAATTTGCAAAGGGTCACATTTAGCTGATTTTTCACTTGTGGTATAGATGGCGATGTTTTGTAGTTACTGTTAAATTCTGTGTCCATTTCTTTCCAGCAGAATCTACTGCAGCTTTCGATTTCTTATTTGTAAACGACATATTTACACCTGAAAAAATAAAAGTGGGTAAATATTCAAATATTTTAAAGAACATACAACAATGTTACATTAAAAATTGATGAAAATAAGAATGACCAAATTGCCCCATGTTCAGTAAGTTGGGTGCGGAAGATTTTTTCAAAACTGAACAAATTGCATGTCATTTCTGGGATTTATAGGCAAATATTCATCATATGCAACATCAAGAAAAATTTAAAAAAAGGTACAAAGGTTTTTAAAGTTATGATATCTATATTCACATGTATAAAGTATATACTATTTTGTTTCATATAAATATAATATATATAATTATATATATATATAATATATAATATATATATATAATAATATATATATATATACCGTATATAAATAATATATATATATAATATATAATATTATATATATATATAATATAATATATATATATATATAATATATATAATATATATATATATTATATTATATATATATATATATATTAATATATATAAATAATATAAATACCTATAAAGTTACTTTTTCCTCTACTTTTCAACCAATAAAATAATTATAAGCAAACATATAAAGGTTAATGACGAAAACCTGAAACTGAATCCAGAAATTTAAAATTCAGAAGAAAGAACGAAAAATCCCCAAAGGATTTCGAGTCGACCCTTGAGATATTTTTGAGGCTTCGATTGAAGAGCCATTTTTTCGTCGTATTTTTTCCCCTCTCTATTGTATTAATACCTAGCACAAGAATTTTAGGTCTTTCTCCGACAATATTGTTATTTTGTTTACATTATATATAAAATATATATATATATATATATAATATATATATAATTATATATATAATATATATATTATATATATATATATAATATATATATATAATATATATATATATATATATATATATATATATATATATATAATATATATATATACAGGTTATCAGTAATATTGCCGAAAAAATTCAGTAGATATTCCTGCATTAAATAAAGATAATATGTGTCAATAAACATTTCAACGAAAACGCTTCGTTTCCAAGATACAAGATGATGAAACCTATTTAAACATTAAGTTACAATAAACAGTAAACTTAATTTGGAAAGGTAAATAACAAATTCATTCAATTTATTTAATTATAAGAATACATACATTACTGCACAGAAGAAAATATACAACATAAATAGTACGAAGCAATGGTGCACTAAGGTTATAACAAATGTTAAAAATGAGCACCCCCAGCGGCAATACAGGCCTCTATTTTGCGAAAGCATTTGATGTGGACACGTTCCAATATACCGTGTGTGTGCCTAATTGTGTCACAAGATGCGATTTGAGAGCCCTAATTCTTCGGACTTTCACTGTTGCTGTATAAACCAAATTTTTGGTTACCCCACAAGAAGAAATCCAATGCATTTAGTCTGAAGACCGCGGAGGCCAAGTTCTGTACCTCCTCGGAAATATCCAACGCTGGAATACAGTGTTTCAAAAGTACGAGCAACTAAACTGAAATGAGCTGGAGCGCCGGCGTGCATGAAATTACATTTTCGATCTTAATTATAATATGAACGTCTTCCAGCCAGGTAGGCATTCAGTCAAGAAATTCATAAACGTCTCATAAAGCCTCGCTGAAAAAGGAAGACCTATCAAATTCGCCAACAATCCGACCCATACATCAATAAACGCATTGTTGATGCGCTTTCAACTATTCAGTTGGTTCTCATCAGCCCATATGTGATTGTTGTGGAAGTTCGAAATGGCGTGGAAAAAATTGCCTCATCGGTGAACAATATCTCTGCTAATGGTGAAGATTGTCTGCAATTTTCTGTTACACCATCGACACAAAGCTACTCTTGCAGGAAAAAGCTGTTGGTACAATGCCTGCCTCCATCTGGATGTGATAAGGGTACAGAAGTTGATTTTCCAATACCCTGAAAACTGTCGAATGACTTACATGTGTGTTGCAGCAATCTTTCTTGTACTTGTTGTAGGACTGTCCTCAATTCTTGGAGAGCCTTGCTCTCGACAATCTGGAGTTGCATACTGTTGCGTGTCGTCCCCCGTTTCCATTAAGTAATTTTTTAAAACTCCGTTTCTCTAAGACGTTGATGGAGAGTGCCAAACATAGTATGAGCGGGATGAAACGATTAGGTACATTTCTTCATTAGAGAGCGCATGGCTCTAATTGAATTACGTCGTTCCTACGACCGTAAACAAAATGCATATCGCACATTTCACTATTGTTTGTAATCATTTCAAAATATGAGCAAAACTGAACACGAACTTGACGCGACACGACTAGTATTATGTATAAATGAAGCGAAAATAACGAACAATAAAACATAGTAACCTTTCCTACGGATATTTATGCTTATTATTAAAAGTTGAGATGTGGCACGGGACGGGCAATGGAATATTATATGTCCCACATAAGTTTCATCACCTTGTATCTTGAAAACGAGGCGTTTTCGGTGAAAATGTTTATTGACACATATTATCTTAAATTTATGCAAGGAATATCATACTGAATTTTTTCGCAATATTAACGATACACCCTGTATATAATATATTTATATATAATATATATATATATATAATATAATATATATATATATATATATATATATATATATATATATATATAATATAATATATATATATATATATATTATATATATATATATATATATATATATATATATATATAAAAAATTTTTATATTATATATATAATATATATTTATTATATAATAAAATATATTAATATATATCATTAGACATAAATATATATAGTATAATATATAAATATATAGTATATATATATATATATATAAAGATAATATATAATATATATAATATATATATATAGTATATATATATATAGTACTCCATATGTGTTTTAAAAAACAATAAACGTTTTGAAGAGGTCCATAAAATATTATCAATAAATTTTGAATAAATAAAAGCTAAAGAAAACGTGAAATCAAAGAAATTATGTAAACCTATTGTATCTAAAAATACTTTTTCCATGCTTAAATTATAAATTATGGCTTAAATTTTTTATTTATAACTTATTGTGATATATGTTAACATGATGTCTGTTATAAATATAAAGTTTATTATTATTAGTTTGGTATATTATATTAGATTTTTTGTCCAAAATGAATTCGCGCTAAAATCTGATTTTTCTTCCCTCCAAAAGTTGATTTCATTGGCAGAATTACCCGCGCTCGACCTTAAAGCAACAAGGTTTTAGTATATAACATTTTTTTTAAAATTTTTCTTAAAAACGTAAGCATTGCAACCAATTTCTTGAATAAAGTTCGAATGTGATTATAATAAATATTCAGTAAAAATTCAAACCAAAAATTTTTTTAATAATCCTATTACAAAAGAGTCTTCAAGAGAACAACTACTACACATGAAGAGGAGAAGCAAGTGGAAGAGGAAAAGATAGGAACTACCACAGCCAGCATCCCTCGCTTAGATATATATAATATATATATTATATATATATTAAAATATATATATATATATATATATATATATATATATATATATATATATATTATATAATATTTTATATTTTTTTATTCAAATATACATATGGTATAATATATAATTATTATATATATATTATATATATTATAATATAATATATATATATATATAATATAGAATATATAATATATTATTATTATATATATAATATAAGTATATATATAAATATATATATATATATAATATATAATAATATATATATATAATATATATATATATAATATAAATATATATATATATAATATGAGTTGGCGCCAGTGCGTTTCTGTTACCTATGATGTTTTTTTAAAAGTGCCGTAATAACACTTTTTTTCTTATTATTATTATTTTCTGTATCGTAGCAAGTACTGAATGTTACTTTTCTGGTTCGTTACTCAGCTAATCGTTACTCCGTTACTTTGCTATGCTCCATCGGACTGGCTAGAGCAACCGTTGAGTGTGTTTAATAACTGGATTGTGGAAACAGGCTGCGGAGCGGAGTCGGAGTCCGCATGACGATTTTGTCGGAGTCGAGTCGAAAATTCCTGTGCAAGTGGAGTCGGAGTCGGAGTCGAAAATTCCTGTGAAAATGGAGTTGGAGTCGGAGTCGGAGTCGGAGTCGGAGTTGGAGTCGAAAATTTATAGAACTATTATTATTATTATATATTATTATTATTATATATTATATATATTATTATTATTATTATTATTATTATTATTTATTATATTATATTATTATTATTATTATAATTATAATTATAATTATAATTATAATTATAATTATATATTATTATATATTATTATTATATTATTATTTGTTATAGTCCACAATATAATAAACGATGTAAAAGCCAAAAAAATTTTTAAAATTTACATATAAAGTAACTTCACAAATGTGTCAAAAAATACTAAAAAAGACACAACAAAAATACTTCCATCTAAACTCTTCCAGAAGAAAATCAAGTCCACTTTCAGAAAGTGCCAGAGTCCGAAAAACTCTAAAGTAGGGCGCTTACAGCCATCCTGGAGGTTCAAAGGTAAGGTCGGACTTTTCCTCTCAGAGCGCTTCGGTAGAATCTTTTTCCTTTTTTTTTTTTCTTCTGGAGAAGTTTAGATGAAGTATTTTCTGTTGTGTCTTTTTTAGTACTTTTTTGACACTTTTGCGAAGTTACCTTAAAAGTGAAATTTTGAATTTTTTGGCTATTAACGTTTTATTATATTGTGGAACTATACAAAATATTCATCATACGTTCCCACAAATTAATTTCATTTCTGCCTGAAGATGCCTCGAGTTTCGGAGGCGAAATATTGCACCATATACAAGTCTTCTACAAAGCTCTTAAGTCCTGAAGAAATGATCTCAACAAGAATAGCTCTTCTTTAGCTTGAAAGGAGGAAAAAGAATGCTTCAAAGCGACTCTGAGAAGAAAGTCCGACGCTCTTACCTTTGAACCTCCAGGATGGCGTAAGCCCCTACTTTTAGAGTTTTTCGACTTTGACACCTTTCTGAGAAGTGGACTTATTTGCTTCTTGGAGAAGTTTTAGATAGAGTATTTCTGTTGTGTCTTTTTATTGAACGTTCAAGAAACCCGTAAGATAATTATAAGTTATCATTTTTGTGAAAATAATCAATAAAATTTTACATCGTTTATTTAAATTACTATTTATAATATTATAATATATGTATTATATAATTATTAATATTATTTTATATAATTTATAATTATAATCTATATATAAAACATAATTATAATTATAACTGTAAATGAAAATATAATATAATTTAAATAAAATTATAATTATAATAATAGTTCGAATTATAATTATAATAATTATTCTTCTTATTATATTATTTATTATTATTATTATTATTATTATTATTATTATTATTTTTATTTTATTATTATATTATTATTATATAATATAATCTTTACCTTATAATTAAAACTATAATTATTTTATTATTAGTTATATTATTATTATTATTATTTATTAAACATTATTATTATTATTATTATTATTATTATTATATTAGTTATTATTATTATTCTTATTCTTATTCTTATCTTATTCTTATTCTTATTTATTATTATTATTATTATTATTTATTTATTATTATATATTATTATTATATTATTATATTATATTATATTGTTATATAATTATTATTTAAAAATTCTAAATTTTATAAAATGAGGTTTCGTTTTGTTTTATTGCAAAAAAAAAAAAAAAAAAAAAAAAAAAAAAAAAAAAAAAAAAAAAAAAAAAAAAAAAAAAAAAAAAAAAAAAAAAAAAAAAAACTTTTGCAATATATATATAATATATATATATTTAATATTATTTATTTATTAATATATTATATATATATATATATAGAATATATATATATAATATATATATGATATATATATATATATATATATATTATATATGATTTATTTATATATATATAATATATATATATATATATATATACGCAAATTATAAGTTGTGTAATATATATATATATATATAATGAATATGATTGATATATAATATATTTATATAATTTATAGAAGATACATATGTTTTTTTTAAATATAAATAATAGATTTGATATTGGTCTGTTCTTAGGGAACCGTAATTTTATTATAAAAAGGATGACCAAAGCCGGAATGAAGGTCATAGAACTTTATTAATTCAATATTTAATATTTAAATCATCGACGTTTCGAGCCGTCGTGGCCCATCATCAGGATACTGAAAACATATGTATATACAATAGGATAAACAGGCATATATAAATAATATAAATTGAATTATAGATGTGAAATAACTAAAAATAAAAATAAAATATAATTAAAAATAAAAATAAAAATAAAAATAAAAATAACAACAAAAATAACTAGCATTATAATAATCAATAAACAAAATAGTAACAGGGTATCGTAATGACGTTAAAATTAAGTTTAAAATTTAAATATTTGTAGTTTTTTAATGGAAATAATATAAGTATAATATAAGTTCATAATAATAAATATTAATAAAGAATGATAAATTGATGTGTAAGCACTATATGAATATTTAAATAATAAATAAATAATTTAAATAATAAATGAATATAAAATAAATAAATTTAAATAAAAATGATATTTAAATAATAAATGATATTTGTATAAGAATTTATATGTTCTTTGAGATGTTGTAGTTAAATAGCGAATGATATTTAGGTAAAATAAATGATAAATAAATGATAAATGATATTAGAGATATTTTGAAATATCGTAAATGATAGCTGATGTATAAAAATTGGCAATGAATAGAAATGCTATTTGATGAGTTATAATAAATAGATATATAAATAATAAATGATAAATGATAAATGATAAAATGATAACGATAAACGATTAACATAAATGATTAATAAATAATAAAACGATAATAAACAAAAGAAAAATTAAACACCATAAGATAAAGATAAATAATAAAAACTCATGTAGGGGTTAAATGAACAAAATAACCACCAGTAAACACACCTAGTATATTAGAAATAGAGTTATAGACTAAGAGAAAGTTTATGTTAATTAAGAGGTGAGAGATCAATAGAATTTGGTTGGTTGGCATTTTAGAATTTGAAACAGTTATATAAGAAGGGTGGGGGGATTAAGAAATTAGTAAGGCAGTGGATGAATGGGAGGAATTTTTCAACTGTTTGATATAGAGGGACTCTAGAATTTTACAATCAGCGTCAGAGGAGGCTGAGCTAAGTATAGTAAAATCAGAAAAACGAAGCGGGTGACCTAGGTTGGAGGTATGGGATCTGATGGAGGAATGTTCAGGGGAGCTGAGAGGGAGGTTGGTGCGAAAGGATGTGCCCAGGTGTTTGTGAATTCGAAGTTGTAATTGAAGGCCTGTTTGGCCAACATAGCAGGCATTGCAGTCTGCACATGTAAAGTTATAGACAACAGAGGATTTCACTAACGTGGGTAGTTTATCTTTATGGCGAAAAAATGAACCTATGGATAGGGGGTTTGTAGCGACAAGATGAGGTTGGAGTTGGGGGAAGAAAGTCAAGAGGAGTTTGTGGAGGTCAAAGATTAAGGAGGGGTGGTAAGAACCAACGAAAGGGATGTTGAAATAGACTTGGAGTTTAGATACCGTAGGGGTGGGGGTTATAGGTCTAAAAATATTCAAAAGGAAGTTATGTATAGAGGAATCGATAAGATGCTGGGGGAAATAGTTGAAGCTGAAAAAGGATTTAAGGTAGACTATTTCGAGGTGGAAATAATGCCAAGATGAGCAGATCTGGTATGCTCGGTGGAGATAAATGGTGATTAAGTTAGACAGGAGTTTAAAGGGAGAGGAGCTAAGGAAATTCGTACCGAGGCGTGAGGAGGTAGGTTTACGATAGACTGAAGTGGTGAAGCCATTAAGGTTATGGTGGACTAATACATCCAAAAAGGGGAGGGTATTATTTTGTTCATCTTGTCTGGTGAATTGGATGTTAGGGTGTCTAGTGTTTAAGTAGTTGAAAAAGAGATCAGATTGGGATTTATTGTTAAAGATTAGAAAGCAGTCGTCTATATATCTTTTATAGACCAGAGGCTTAAAATCGGGAGGACAGTTGTTGATCCAGGTTGATTCATGGTGACAGAGGAAGCAGTTAGCGAAGGTGGGGCCAAGGGGGGATCCCATGGGCATGCCATCAGTTTGGAGGTAATATTGATCGTTAAAAGTAAATATAGTATTATTAGTAGCAAGGTTTAGGAATTTATTAAATAGGGAAGGGGTTAGGTTGAGGGAGGCGGAAATATTAGGATTAATTGAGTTAGAGATTATATTGGAGGTTTCTTGGACAGGGATGTTGGTGAAAAGATTGGTAACATCAAAACTGGTCATGTAAACTTCGGAGAGGTGAAGAGATTGAATATATTTAGCGAAGGAGAAAGAATCAGGCAGAGTGAAGTTATTAGTGGTTAGGGGTAGAAGATGGGGGACCAAAAATTTGGAGATTTTATATGCAGGGGTATTAATAGCTGAGAGGATGGGGCGAAGAGGGAGGTGGGGTTTGTGGGTTTTGGGTTTTCCATATATGATGCCAGGGGTGGAACCAGAGACATAAAGTTGGGGATAGAAGGGGGTGAGTAGGTTTTGTTTTTTGAGAGAACGTAAAAAGTTGTTGATTTTATCTTCGATCTGTATGATATGTGGAAGAATATTGGTAGTGTTTAATAATTTAAATTTAGAAGTGTCCGAGAGTAAAGAGGTCATCTTACGGATGTAGTCACACTTGTTCATAATCACAACGCCCTTTCCTTTATCTGGGGGGCAAATAGTAATGGCAGGGTCGCTTCTGAGAGACATCAGAGTTGAAAAATTAGTTTTAGTAAAGAGGAGGTGGGGGAATTTGGGGGGTTTGAAATCACGGAAGAATTTATGTGCTAAAGATTTCAAGTTAGAAGTAAAGTCAGCACGGTTGCCAAGAATATCATAGTTAGACAGAGAAATATGCAGTTTTTCAAATAGAAGGAAGAAGTTGTAAAAGTTGAGTTTAACAAAAGGGATTTTAAAATCCAGACCCAGGGAAAGGGTTCGTTTTTCAAGGGGGGAGAGGATGCGATTACTAAAGTTGAAAATAATGTTATCAGGGTCTCGATTAAAGTTAGAGATCAGGCCTAATTTATTAAGTTTAGAATCATGACGTTGGGTGATTACAATGTTAAATGAGTCAGAGTTACGCTTTATGAAGTGAAGAAGACTTATGTAGTCTAACCAAGAGACTGAAGTTTTTAAAAGATTCAATTGTTGGCGTAGTTCGAGTTTAAGTTTACGCAGAGATGATTGCTTAAACAGTATCTCTTTAGTAAGTAATTTGGTCGTCCAGGATCGGTAGAAGTGACTATTGTGGAGTGATCTTCGATAAAGTTTAAATTTCATGAATGATGGTACATAGTTATAGGCTTTACATATTGAAAGAAAGCGGTGATCCAGTTCCAGTTTACATATGCGCTTCTTAAGGTTTTCAGTTCTACGGAAGATTCCCAGAGTGAGGTCATCATATCGTATACGTATTAGATTTGATATTGGTCTGTTCTTAGGGAACCGTAATTTTATTATAAAAAGGATGACCAAAGCCGGAATGAAGGTCATAGAACTTTATTAATTCAATATTTAAATCATCGACGTTTCGAGCCAAGTCTTGGCCCATCATCAGGATACTAGTATAATAGTAATAGAGTTGTAGACTAAAATAAAGTATATAAGATAAAATAAATGGAATATGATGTGAAAAACTAAAATAAAAATAAAATTATAAGTAAAATAAAAATAAAAATAAAAATAAAATAACACAGAAGGGTGACTAGCATTGTAATAATCAATAAACAAAATAGTAACAGGGTATCGTAATGACGGTTAAACTTAAGGTTGAAAATTTAAATTATTTGTAGTTTGTATTAATGGAAATAATATAAGTTAAAATATTTAAACGATACATAAATTATAAATGATATTTAAATAATAAATAATAATTATAAAATAAATGATATATAAATAATAAATTTTATATAAATAATTAATGATATTTAAATAAAAAAAAAATTTTAATAAAACTCTTTTTAAATAAATAAATATTTATTTTATTCTTAATGAATTTAAAAAATAAAATGATAAATAAATGATTAAATAAAATGATAAATGATAAATTGATAAATGATAAATGATAAATGATAAATGAAGATTGATTAATGATATTGAATGAATGAAAATCACAAATAAAAAAGATAATAATGATAAATGATAAAGAAAATGATAAAGAAAAATGATTTACGACAAAAGACAAATTGATAAAGGATAAAAGATAAACACCAAATGACACATTGCAAAAGCTAGATAATAAACACCAAATGAACATCAAAAGTAAAATAAACACCATAATAAAGATAATAATAAATAACGATGTTAAAGGGTAATGAACAAAATAACACAGTAAACACACCTAGTATAATAGTAATAGAGTTGTAGACTAAAAGAAAGTTTATGTTAATTACGAGGTGAGAGATCATTAGAATTTGGTTGGTTGGCATTTTAGAATTTGAAACAGTTATATAAGAAGGGTGGGGGGGATTAAGAAATTAGTAAGGCAGTGGATGAATGGGAGGAATTTAATGAGGGTTTCAACTGTTTGATATAAAGGGACTCTAGAATTTTACGATCGGTGTCAGAGGAGGCTGAGCTAAGTATAGTAAAATCAGAAAAACGAAGCGGGTGACCTAGGTTGGAGGTATGGGATCTGATGGAGGAATGTTCAGGGGAGCTGAGAGGAAGGTTGGTGCGAAAGGATGTGCCCAGGTGTTTGTGAATTCGAAGTTGTAATTGAAGGCCTGTTTGGCCAACATAGCAGGCCTTGCAGTCTGCACAAGTAAAGTTATAGACAACAGAGGATTTCACTAACGTGGGTAGTTTATCTTTATGGCGAAAAAATGAACCTATGGATAGGGGGTTTGTAGCGACAAGATGAGGTTGGAGTTGGGGGAAGAAAGTCAAGAGGAGTTTGTGGAGGTCAAAGATTAAGGAGGGGTGGTAAGAACCAACGAAAGGGATGTTGAAATAGACTTGGAGTTTAGATACCGTAGGGGTGGGGGTTATAGGTCTAAAAATATTCAAAAGGAAGTTATGTATAGAGGAATCGATAAGATGCTGGGGGAAATAGTTGAAGGCTGAAAAAGGATTTAAGGTAGACTATTTCGAGGTGGAAATAATGCCAAGATGAGCAGATCTGGTATGCTCGGTGGAGATAAATGGTGATTAAGTTAGACAGGAGTTTAAAGGGAGAGGAGCTAAGGAAATTCGTACCGAGGCGTGAGGAGGTAGGTTTACGATAGACTGAAGTGGTGAAGCCATTAAGGTTATGGTGGACTAATACATCCAAAAAGGGGAGGGTATTATTTTGTTCATCTTGTCTGGTGAATTGGATGTTAGGGTGTCTAGTGTTTAAGTAATTGAAAAAGAGATCAGATTGGGATTTATTGTTAAAGATTAGAAAGCAGTCGTCTATATATCTTTTATAGACCAGAGGCTTAAAATCGGGAGGACAGTTGTTGATCCAGGTTGATTCATGGTGACAGAGGAAGCAGTTAGCGAAGGTGGGGCCAAGGGGGGATCCCATGGGCATGCCATCATTTTGGAGGTAATATTGATCGTTAAAAGTAAATATAGTATTATTAGTAGCAAGGTTTAGGAATTTATTAAATAGGGAAGGGGTTATGTTGAGGTATCTATATTAATGTTGATTTATTTTTAATTTTTAATTTTTATATTATATATATAATAATATAATATATATATATATATATATATATATTAATAATATATAAATATATATATATATATATATATCATCTCCTTCTTTCCCAAAGACTGGGAGTAAGGTGCGTGACATGCATAGGAAAAAAAAGTAGTAGAAGTATATGAACACAAGTTAAAAAGAAAGTCCAGCTTACCACCCTCTTATACCTATTAGTGAGAACTGGTCGCAGTCAGAAAATCCACCCTAGAGACTTCATGGACCCGACCCAACCCTCCATTGAGGGCATATTGTCAGTGTTTGTAATGTTCTCCTGGCCCAGGTGGCCACACCATATACCCCCCCTCATAAAAACGCGCCATTCTCTGCTATCATGCAACTTTCTTCTCGCCTCTGCAAACTCACATTTCTCTCCTGCAGGCATTCCTTACTGACTTCAACCACTTTTATCTTCGGTCTCCCGCCGGTAGATTTCCCAGCACACTCACCACTATACATCGCCTTAAACCAACTGACTATCATCATCCTGTCCACATGACCAAACCATCTCAACGTACTTTCATTAATCTCTCATTCCCCTTTCCACACCACACAACTCTCTAATACGTTCACTCCTCATTTTATCAATTCTTCCCACACCTAACACGCCCATAGATTGTCATCTGATATCTATCATGAACTAGATCTATCCTCTTTTTCAGAAAAATTAGTTCTTTATGCTATAAATTAACACAGGTAACAACATTACCCTCATGAAAAACCCTAGCGCACTCAAACTTAGTCCTTTTAACATCCACCAACGATTATTGCACCAGCACCTTCCGCCCATTCACAACTTTCCTACTACACCTGCATCATCCGTTCCCTTTCAATCCAATATATATCCTAGAATTATTAAACTTCAGACACTTTGTTAAACTGTCACATCTAACCATAACTTCAACAGAGACTGCTCCTCACTCACAATCATAATCTTACTCTTATCTACGTTACTTTCAAACCCCCTCCTTACACACCCTGCCAAATCTTCTACCAATCTCTCAAACTCTCTTCAGATTCACCACACAAAACCAAATCATCCCATATAAAGTTATTGCACCCATCCACTCACTCCAGTTCTCCATCAATTCTAAGACCATTTCCTGAACCACCGCCATCTCCTAACTTTCATAATCCCCATGGCCATATACAAAATCGAATAACAAGAAACATATCAGATCCCTGCCCTCAATCCGCTGATTAATATAAACCAATATATATATATATATATATATATAATATATATATATATATATATATATATATATTATATATATATATATTATATATATAATTATTATATATACCTATTATATATATATATTATTATATATAATATATATATTATTATAATATATATAGTATATATTAATATATATATATATATATATAATATATATATATATCGAAAATAATTAAGTATATTATTTTAATTTTTTAAATACACTTGAGACTGAAAGTATTAAACTGTTAATTTATAATTGCTGTTATAATTAAAAATAAAATAATTTGCATTATAATTAACGTTATACATTTGTTTCCGAAACTGAAAATAATTTGTTGTAATGGTTGCGGCTGCATCTGTCTTTACGGTACTTTACGGTTGCATTGGAGTTAGATTCAATTGTAAAAATGGTATATTTTTATTCTCAAAAGCAAGCGAAAAAAAAAAAATAGTTGAAACAAAAAAAATGTTTTAAAGTAACTCTGCAAGCACTAAGCTGATCAGAGTCGAAATTGGAAGTTGACTGCTGGATCGGAGTCGAAATTTTGTTGATGGAGCGGGGAGTCGGAGTCGAAAATCCAAATTGGAATTTAAGGAGTGAGTCGTGAGTCGAGTCGGAGTCGAGTCGGAGTCGGAGTCGGAGTCGGAGTCGAGTCGGAGTCGAAAAATTTATTTACGACTCCGCAGCCCTGGTGGAAAGCCAGAGTGGTGAGGTCAATCTTCATATTTAACACGAATATACTTTCCCTCCCAAATAATTCTTCTGCAGTATGAGCCTGATATTTAATAATCATATCACATCTGGTTCAGTGTAATGTGATAAAAGTGTGATATAGTCTTGAAAAGACTCAGCCTCATTCGAAGCAAGAACACATCGAAAATTCATATTCGCAGTAGAATTGTGTAATTTAAACCTTTGGCTTTCCAATTATGATTATTTGATATGAATAAATTTACTATTTTGATATGGAGCTAATATTGTTGTTAATTTTTTTTTGTACCTTTAAAAGTAATATTATCAATATTATATTATATATTATTATTATATTATTATTATTATTAATTATTATTATTATTATATTATATTATTATTATTATTATTATTTATTATTTTATTATTATTATTATTATTATTATTATTATATATATAATAGTATATATATATTAATATATATATATATATATATATATATCTTATAATCAATATTTCTATAAATAAAAAAGCTATAAGTATAATCAACCATAACAGATATAAATATAGTATATATATATTTATATACTATACTTTAGAAATTAAAAAATTATATAGATATCCAATAAATTCCATCAATAGGGAGTGCCAAGCGCAACAGCTCTGAATCCATTTCTATATCATCAAGTTTCACTCTGAAAAACTGCAATATATCTTTCTCTTTCCTCTTCCTCACACCTTACTGACATTTTGCAAACAAAAAAAAAAAAATGTCAACTCTAAATTTAGAGACTAACTATATTTTGAAGATTTCCCACGATACAGTGCGTTCAAATCTACCAAACTGGTTTCAATCTCAAATATTTCCCCCTAATTCCACCTTAGACGACTTCGGAGCTATTCCTCGATCTCCACCTCTCTTCAACTGGCTCTTCAATATGGCTCTAATATTGTAATTTCTTCTAAAGGTATTATTTCTGCCCTCTCTGGGTTTATTACTCAGAAGGCGTACGGTCCTGATGGTATTCCTCCTGTGGTTCTTAAAACTTGTGCTTCTGAGCTTGCTCCCTGCTTTGGTAAAATATTTCGTCTGTCTTTCCACTTCGACCATCCCTTATTGCCTTAATGCAAGAAACTTGCTCTCATTCATCCTGTGCCGATAAAAGGGGACACCCTTTAACCTTTCTATCTCTTTAACTTCTGTTCTCTCTAAAATTTTCGAATTTATCTTTAACAGTAAGATGTGGA
>JABUQX010009382.1:40000-49434 GCA_015478945.1 Trachelipus rathkii | reverse complement strand
TTTTTAAAACTGAATCACAGTCATAAAAGTAGAAATCCAGTAGTTAAGATGTCCACAAAGTTAGAAAATATCAAGAGTCTGTATTAAAAGTTTTAGAAGAACCAAGTCAGAAAGAGTTCACAAAAGAAAATTTTTTAAATACTTTTTTTTTTTTTTTTTTTTTTTTTTTTTTGTAATATAATTTTGGGTTAGAATGGCAATTTGTTGATTAGAAGTTTCTGCAGCCCATGTAAGTACGTAAAAGAAAACTATTTACTGTTAATTAGGAAATAATGTTGATTTCATATTATTATTAAATATATATATATATATATATATATATATATATATATATATATATATAACACTTGGGTAATTTTTAATATACAAATAATTGTTGCGTTCATTGCACAAATATCTTTTAATATATATATATATACTATTAATATATATATATATATATATATTATATATTTATAATATATATATATATATATTATATATATATTATATATTTAATTATATATTATATATATATAGATAGTATGATGATATTATATAAGTACGATAATATAAGATAATAATATTAATTTAATAATAATAATAATAATAATAATAATAATAATAATAATAATAATAATAATAATCAATAATAATAATAATAGAATAATAATAAGATAATAGAATAATATAATAATATGAATAATAATATAAATATAATAATAATTTAATAAATAATAATAATAATTAATAATAATATAATATAATAAATAAATAATATAATAATAATTAATAAATTAATAATAATAATAATAGGTAAATATTAAGAATAAGATAGAATAACGATAAGAATAAGAATAAGAATAAGAATAAGAATAAGAATAAAATAAGGAATAAGACGATAAAGAATAAGAAGAAAACTGTCCTCCACAGGAAAGGTCATGTCTTCTATGAAAACCATTGGCCTGTCAGATGGGACATCGAAAAAGACCTTGGGTTAACGGGCCTAACGACTAAATCGGTGGTGGCCAGGCGTATTGTGGGACTGTCGGGAACTTGTTTTCCCATTAGTGGCAAAGCACGTTCCCAATATACTCATTAACGTCTGAGTGGGACGAAGCTAGAGTTAACAAAGAATAACTCACATTCTCTCGCTCCACCCAGTCTCGAAATTGGGCTCTCTTGTTTGCTAGGCGAGTGCTCTACCTCTAAACTAATAATAATAATAATAATAATAATAATAATAATAATAATAATAATAATAATAATAATAATAAATAATAATAAAATAATAATATAATAATCATAATAATAATAATTAATACATAAATATAATAATAAATATAAAATAGATAATAATAATAATAATAATAATAATAATAATAATAATAATAATAATAATAATAATGATAATAAATTATTATTTATTAGTTTACAGGTTAAAAGTTTATTTTAATATTCAAAACTTTTTTCCCCATTCTGAAAAATTAAATCTGAAACATCATTCTGAAACTAATGCAATAAATGATTCTCCTACTTACTCTTAATGAATAATGGTGCACACCCACAAGGGATTTATATATATTATATATATATATATATAATATTATATATCTATATCATATAATATATATTATCTTAGTATTATATATGATATTATAATTATATATATTTATATTATTAAAAATTTCAATCTTTAAGTATCTCAAAATATTAAGTCATACTTTCCACTTTCAATTATTTGTCAAATGTTCAAAATGGTATTACTGAATTAATGCCTAATGCGTTTTTCATTATTCATTTGTTTTTCGCTATAATTGGAGAAATGTTTCCTTTTGAATTGAAAGGAACAAGAACAGCAAAATCTCACTCGGTAAAAAAATTACCTAAATCAAGGTCTTTTGCCTTTTTGCTTCGTGTCGAAAATACCGTCTGTGAATCTGTTCTTTTGCTTTTTACTTTCGTGTGTGAATATACGGAATACCATTTGTGAATCTCCGTTTTTGCCTTTTTGATCGATTTCGTGAATATCGTTAAAGAAGTCTTTAATTTCATGATCAAAATTATGTTATGGCTTTTCAAGTTTTAACTATTCAAATAAAATTGTGATTTAAACTGTGTGGTTTCGTATCAAGACCTACGTAGGTGAAGAGAAGTTTACCCAGTAACTAACTGTTGATTGAAAGAAACGTATTTCAATATAACTGTGGAAAAGAACAATTTTCCAATCAATTAACCGCTTGCCGTTACCTATCTACTGATTTTACTCAAGTAAGTTGTTTTTTGTTTCTTTTCATATTTTTTAAGGGTGCATTTCTCCATCTGCGTAATATCAAGTAAATTTAAATTTATCACAGTTTAAGGAGCTAACTAAACTACCTATGCATAAAAATGTGTATTTGACTCATCTTAAAATTAACGAGGAGAGTACATAATTTTTATATTTTGGAAAATTGTTCTTACAAATTTTGCAATTACGTAAAATAATTTCTTTAAAATTTTGCAAATTTTGAAATTATTTTGGAAAATTGATTCCTACTCTCGTATATTTATTTTCTTGCCATTTTTGAATATTTGACATAAGTTCTTTTGCTAAATTTGAAATTTGCTCTCATATTTATTTAGCAATTTTGAAACTTTTTTCGTATATTTTTTGAGTTAAAATTCTTCGTATTTGATAAATGCTTTATTAATATGGCCTTTAGTATCTAGTGAGTAAAATTCGAGCTATTTTTTTTTTTGGCATAAAGAAATTTTTCGCTATATTTAAAGTGCTTATTTGCTAGGTTATATATTTACAAATATATATATATTGAATTTTGATGTCCTGGGTTCGCTTATTTATTTAAACGGTTGTGTCAACTTTCGTTCGTTACACACTGTGCTTTACTCCTCAAACACAAACGCCGGACCAACATATTGCATATTGCATTTTAATAATCTTTATTGTGCAGTTGCGAAGGTGTTTTGCATATTGCATTGCTTCAGCAATCTTTATTGTGCAGTGTTGAGTTGTAAACGCATAGTGGTTCAAACGGTGCGGTGCTGTGCGGAACGGTGCGGTACAGTTCTGGTGCTGTGCGGAACGGTGCGGTACAGTTCTGGTGCGTGCGAAACGGTGCGGTGCGGTGCAGTGCGGAACGGTGCGGTGCAGTTCTGGTGCGTGCGAAACGGTGCGGTGCGGTGCGGTATATCGACTTTAAATGCCCGCAAATCATTTCAAGAGTGCGCGCATTTGTTCGCACCTGCGGCTGTTTGTTCAATTTAAACGTGCGCAGTTCATTTTAAGAGTGCGTATTTGTTTCCACACCTGCGCTGTTCACTTATTTCATATATGCGCAGTGACTTTGTATTGGCTTCACGTGTGCGCAGTCAACTTATACGTGCGCAATTGACTTTGTGCTTGTTTTCTCGTGCGCGCACTTAACTTTTGTAGCTGTCTTCGACGTGAAGGTGCGCAGTCAACTGTATACGTCGCCAATTGACTTTTGCATTGTTTTCTCGTTTGCGCAATTGACTTAGCATGTTGCTTCAGAGTGCGAGCATTATCAACTCTAATACGTTGCGCAAATGACTTTATAGTTGCGCAGTTCATTTCATATATGCGCAGGACTTTGTATTGCTTCACGTGTGCGCAGTCAACTATACGTGCGCAATTGACTTTGTGCTTGTTTTCTCGTGCGCACTTAACTTTGTAGCTGCTTCTCGTGTGCGCACTTAACTTTGTAGCTGCTTCTCGTGTGCGCAGTCAACTTATGACGTGCGCGCAATTGACTTTTTGTTATTTTCTTCGTGCGCAATGACTTGCAGTTAGCTTCACGACGTGCGCAGTCACTCATACGTGCAATGACTTTATCAGTTGCGCAGTTCATTTCATTATGCGCAGTGACTTTGTATTGGCTTCACGTGTGCGCAGTCAACTTATATGTGCGCCAATTGACTTTGTGCTTGTTTTCTCGTGCGCACTTAACTTTGTAGCTTGCTTCTCGTGTGCGCAGTCAACTTATACGTGCGCAATTGACTTTGAGTTTGCTTCATAGGGTGCGACAGTGATTTGCAGTTGCTTCAGTGTGCACAGTCAACTCTTACCGTTGCGCAATTGGACTTTTATAGATTGCCGCAGTTCATTTTGTGTTTGCATTCATACGTGCGCAGTGACTTATGAGTTGTTCTTTCGTGTGCACGCAGTCAACTTATATTGTGCGCAATTGACTTGGTTTGCTTCATAGTCAGACCCCACCGTTGTGCGCAGCTGGACTTGCAGAGTTGCTTCAAGTAGTGCCAAGTCAACTCATACGTGCGCAATTGACTTTATAGTTGCGCAGTTCATTTCATATATGCGCAGTGACTTTGTAGTTGCTTCACGTGTGCGCAATTGACTTTGTGTTTGTTTCACGTGGGCGAAATTGATTTATGTGATATTTTTCTGCGCTGTTGACATTTTTTTGTACTTTTGATTCTTCAGTGCGGTTTTCTCAGGCGCAGTTGATATTTTTCTGCGCTGTTTACATTTGTTTGTGCTTTTGACTCTGCAGTGGTTTTTTTTGGCGCAGTTGATATTTTTCTGCGCTGTTGACATTTTTTTTGCACTTTTGATTCTTCAGTGCGGTTTTCTCAGGCGCAGTTGATATTTTTCTGCGCTATTGATATTTTTCTGCGCTGTTGACATTTTTTTGTGCTTTTGACTCCGCAGTGTGTTTTTTTTGGGCGCAGTTAATATTTTTCTGCGCAGTTAGTTTCCCAGGGTTTATTAACTGCTCTAGTAGCCAGTTGGGAAATATTCACACTACTTCACATTTGAATATAATTTGTTCACGATGGATATATTAAACGATTTAGACTTAAAGGTCACAGAGGAGTTCTCAAATGAAAAACCTGCGTCTTCTTCGGATGAAAATATAGCTAGTTTAAAAGCAACATTACAGGGTGAGCTGAGTCCCCTTCGGATGAAAAGGGGTGTTTTAAGAAGAAAGCTTACTCTATGCTGCAAACATTTTCCTGAAAAAGGTGATGATTCAGAGTCACCTACCCTCATCGACCCTGTTGTTATCAAAACAATTTTCGACAAGGTGAACCTCGATTATCTCGGACATTAAGGCTCAAGATACTCTGATCGAAAACCTATTAATAGGGGCTGAGTACACCAAGTTCGACCAATCGCTTCTAGACGAAGAGATTTCCGCTACTGATGCTTACCACATAAAAGTGGCTCAAGCTCTTCAACTGTTAAGAGTCGAATATGGATATGAAATCGAGTCTCGAAGATCTTCTGATGCCCTTTCTGATAATGAGAGAGCAGCTTCAAATTCGAACAAAACATGCTGTGAACATTCCAAGTCTTTTCCCATGCAGCCTTTTAGCCTGAAGATCCCAGCCCTAAAATGCGGAGATTTTTCAGGCGAGAAGGACAAGCACTCCTTTCGTTCCTTTCTGCAGGAGTTCAATAATGTGTATGGGGGGAGGAAGGACTTGTCACAAGCCGTTAAGTTGCAGTATCTCAAGTCCCATTTAAAGGGATATGCTCTCAGAGACATTGAGCATTTGACGGGTACGGATGAGAACTATGAAGTTGCCTTGTCCATTTTAAAAGAACATTATTTGGACAAGGCCTTCATTATTGATTCTATTTTCCATGAACTGGACTCATCTCCGCCTCTGGACGGGAAGCAACTTGAAACAGTCAGATCCTTTATTTTAAAGGTTCGGGCTCATCTAAAAGAACTCAAGGAGCTCGGGGTTGACCTCTTCCCAGAGGATAGTTCTGGCTGCAAATTAATCAGCCATATATTAGTTGATAAACTTCCTCTCTCATTTTTAAGAGAGTTGAAGCTGGCGACTAAGGAACAATATCCGTCAATTAATCTGATTTTTAAGGAGCATAATCAGATAATTCAATCAATGCTGAGGTTTCGCACCTCTCAGACCTCAACTTCATTCTCATCAACTAAATCATCTTCTTCCAAAGGGAACTTCAAAAGGGAGAAGAGGAGACCTTCTGATCAGAAGAGTCATACTTTCAACACTTCAAAAGGTAGTGGCTCTCTAAAAAGAACAACTTTCTCCTCTGAACCTCAATCAAATTCTAATTCAAATTCGAATAATCAATCTTCAAGGGAAGTCAAGTGTAAGCTGTGCAATGGAGACCATTACCTCTCTGACTGCACGGTTTACGTAAACCCTAAATCAAAAAGGGACAGATGTGTGGCATTAAACATGTGCTGTAACTGTTCCAGCATAAAGCACATGGCAGATACATGCCCGGCTAAAACACTCAATTTAAAGTATCCTTGCTATAAATGTAAGAGCCGAAAACATCTAGCCGCTCTCTGTTCCGCTGGAACCACTAATCAAAACAGGGAGCATTCTCGTCAAGAAAATGCTGATGAAGGGAATAAAGCTGATGTTAATCATCTTTGTATTAATACTGGGCAATCATCAGCTTCACATATTCTGCCTACAATAACCATAATAGCAAGGCACAATAACAAATCAGTTCCTATTCGCTCTCTTATAGATTTGGGATCACAGAGAACATATGCTGGCCCTAAATTACTTTCCAAACTTGGAATCAACTGTGAACAATTACCTATAATCAAAAATCCTATAAAAACATTCATCGGAGAAGAAGAACGTACATCGTACCTAGTCGACCTAGATATAAATTGCTGCTGCAATTCCTTCTTTAGAACCCCGGTTCTGGTCGACCCTTCTTTGGATGTTGGGTTTGCGGTTAAAGGGTTAGCATCAGCCATTAGTCGCATTTCGTTAAAGTATAATGTGGCTGACAAGTCCTTTGTGGGCCCTTATGGGGATTCGGTCGATGACATCGACCTTCTTTTAGGTACTGACACTTTATGTCATATGAAACACTTCCAAATTATCGATTGTTTGGAAGGTAGTGCCATTCAGACTTGCTTTGGGTTGGTTCCTTTCGGCCCAGTGAATTCTTTTCTACTTCCTCATCAACAAGCCTTTCTATACAGAAAGCAGACTTCAACATCAACTCTTGATTTACAATCAAATCAGAAGGATTCATGACTATCCATGTCTGTCTCCTCGCTGCCAAAACACCTATTCCAAGCTTCTCCTAATCTCGTCAACTCGATCATTAACCCTCATCCTACTTACCCGGACGTTCTTAGCATTTCTTCAAATGAAATAAGTGCCGACCTGGGTTTGGAATATCTGTACAGCTTGGAGTCTTTGGGTATTCAGGAGGAGAAGGATTATGGTACCATCGATAAGGAATTTATCTCTAAATTCCACAATGCAATTCAATTTATCGATGGAAAATACCATATTGAAATCCCATGGATCCCAGAATTAGTGGATCAGGTCCCCTCGAATTATCGTATTGCTTTAAGTACGCTTAGACGAGTTAAAAATCGTCTCAGCAATCAAGGTCTTGATAAGGCCTACACTGATGTTTTTAAGGAACAGCTGAGATGTGGTATCATCGAAATCATCTCTGTTGATCCGAAGGAGTTCGATCGTTACATATGGATTCCCCACAGGCCTGTAATAAAAATGGCTGATCAGGTTTCTACTAAAATCAGGCCTGTGTTCAATTGTAGCCTTAGAACAAAAGGCGCTCCTTCTCTTAATCAAGCCTGTTACCCAGGCATCGACTTGTTGGTTCCTTTACTTCGTCTCCTTCTTTCTTTTAGGACCAACAAATATGTGGTTGTCGCTGACATCTCGAAAGCCTTTCTTCAGATCTATCTTAAACTTGAAAGCGATCGTAACAAGTTTTGTTTCTTCTGGGAAGAAGATGGCCGACTTGTTACTTATAGGTACGCGACAATCATTTTTGGCCTTGCGGTATCCCCTTTTATCTTAGGAGCCGTAATAAGACATCATATTAAAAGCAAATATTCATTCGATCTGGTCTCTCGGCTTCTGGTCAATAACTTGTATGTGGATAATTTTATCTACACTCATTCATCCCCTGATGTTTTGAGAGACATCTATTCAGCCTCAGTAGAAAGGATGAAGGAGGGTGGGTTCAACTTGTGTTCCTGGAACACCAACCACCCTGATCTAAAAGCTCAAATCAAAGACGATCAGATGCTTTCCTCTCATAATTGTGATGAGGAAAAAGTCTTGGGGTATCTTTATCATCCCGAAAATGATACCCTTAGATTAGCAGACTTTGACCTTACCTCAGTCGAATCAAAACGAGATCTTCTCTCCCAAGTAAACAAAATCTTTGATCCTCTTTCTTTTTTCCTTCCTGTAACCTTAAGGGGACGTCTGTTGATGAGGCGGACATGGGAGAAAGAAATGAGTTGGGATGACTCCATTGACCAGGATATAAAAGAAGATTGGGAGAAACTTCGTGCTGATCTCGACGACCTCAAAAACTTATCTTTTCAACGCTTCTGCTTTGAAGCATCCGCAAATTCATCTCTCAACATCTTTTGTGACGCAAGTTCACAATGTTATGGGTTTGCAGTCTACGTCACCGGTTCAGAAACTGTCCCGTCATTATTGTGGGCAAAATCTAAGGTGGCTCCTCTCAGAGGAAAAACACTTCCTTGTCTCGAGCTACTATCAGTTTATTTGGCTCTTAAGTGCCTTCCACAAATATTGCACGGGATAATTAACAGAGGTTGAATTCCAAGGCTGTTCAACATCTTCTCGCGATTGCCCAAAAGCGCGGTCCTTGCATGGGGGTAGCAGGGGAGAGGGTTAGCAAGACAAAACAAAATTCTTTGTCTAAAATAAAATCCAATATTATCAAAAGCATGGTCTCCTCCATGAGAGATGACAATTTACTGCCTATCTCTTTTCACTACGTTAAAACGGATGAAAACCCTGCCGACTTGATAACTCGAGGATTATCACATCGAGAGTTTGTCAAAAAACTAAACCTTTGGAAATTTGGTCCGAACTGGCTCAACCATGATCAGGTTTACTGGCCCAATTTCAGCAGTTCGGGGGGAGGATTAATGGACCCTTCTTCAACATTTATGGTCATACAGGCCCCACCTCCTCCTATCATCAACATTTCACGATATTCTTCTTTGTCAACATTGTTGAGAGTATGTTCTCTACTTTTCAAATTCGGTGTATCAACTCTTTCCTCAATCGAATGTGACAGAAAAGCTAGACTTTTCTTGTTAAAAGTCATGCAGCAGGAAAGCTTTTCTGTTGAACTTCGGTTTCTTAATGATGTTAAGTCGAACCCTGCTTCTGCTAAAGCACCACCTGATTTGGTTTCTCGTCTCAACCTCTTTTTAGATGACTCAGGGCTCATCAGAAGTAAGGGCCGTCTATCTCGGACTAATTATTATTGTTTTGAGGTGGTGAATCCTGTAGTTCTTAGTAAATCACATCATCTGACCTTTCTCATCATTAAAGATGCGCATGTTGCCTGTAAACACCTTGGCATTCAGGCAACCCTTACATGTATCCGCTTAAAAGGTTATTGGATTACATCAGCTCGACACACG
>JABUQX010009382.1:15000-35000 GCA_015478945.1 Trachelipus rathkii | reverse complement strand
CTGCAATGAATTTGTAGCAGTTGTCTTATCATATATATATATAGAACATATAATATATATATTATATATATAATATATAATATATATTTTATATATATATATATATATATATATATATATATAATATATATATATATATATATATATTTATGCTCATCACCGTCTCCCACATAACTGCTGGGTGGTGTCAGTTACAAATTTTAATTCTGCTCACTCATCTGCATTGTTCCAAGTTGTCCACTTAATTGTAAACCTTAGCAAAACTTTTCATGTGCTACTCATTTCCAAGTGATTCACATTAGTTTCGCCCCCCCCTATAGCCTTTCACTTTGGGCATAGAAAACCTTCATAGACAATCTTTCATAATTCATTCTAAGCACGTGTCCATACCATCTCCGTATCCTTTGATTTTCTTTTTTACCAGACATCTCTCCTAGCAGCACATTTCTCTTATCCTTACATTTCTAATCCTATATCTTCTCATTACCCTATAAATATCTCGTAAGCCTTTAATTTTTAAAACTTCAATCCTTTTCTTCATCTTAGAATTTAAGGCCAACATCTCGCTTTCATACAAAATAGCTGGAACAAATTAACGCTTAGGCAATTTCATTTCTACTTTCCTACACATATTTCCCTTTCTCCATATTTCTCAAAGACTACTTAGTACTATTTCACCCTCAGCAACCTTATGTTCAATTCTTTCATCCCACTGAAAGTCCTAATGTCCATCTTTATTCTTTAACTACCTAAAGACCGTAGTTTGTGTTAATCTTTCCCCAATCGCCTTTATGATATCCAACCCTGATTGAGAATCTTTCTTTTGGGTTTTGTACTAATTTTCATAAATTTACTGTTAGCCGGATTAATTTTTAGTCTTTTCCTTGATGCACACGCTCGTTCAAACTCAAAACACAAACACCAAAAAATGTTTGGTTCTAGAATTCTAGCCACGAAACAGCCATCATTAGCCAAATAATTAGAACGCTAGATCTCCTTCAATTATCTCGTCATGTAGATACATATCAGCTCCTTTCACAATTCTATATTTCAATACCCCTAACTATATCTATAAAAATATATTATTTTAAAAAACAACTATGGAGGACATAACACATCTCTTGTCTGAGACCTACTCCCCTTTAAACAAAAAACTCCATTCCTTGCTCCTGATAATAAATGCATGAGCTGACTGTTCTTATAGACGCTTCAATAGAGCATTTAAACAACAATCCATTAACTTCAATAAACTTCCAAACCACCCCACAACTTTTGGTTTTGAACTGTTCATACGCCTTTTCCTAAATCAAGGAAACACACGCGAAAACGTCTTGTTTCCTTTATTGAAATATTTCTCTGACAGTATTTTGAAGTAAAAAATTACCTGATCCACACAACTCTCTAGCAATTTTAAAAACCACTTGTTCTTCTCCCAATCTAACCTAATTTTACTCTTAACCCTTCTATTAACACTCCTTCATATACTTTAGCTCCGCACTCACGGTTTAAAATTCCTCTAAGTGGATAACTCCTTTTTGTCACTCTTAACCCTTATATATTGGGAAACGAGACATTGAGGCTTGCCATAGTCTGGTGGGATCTTGTGCCTTTCCAGCAAACATTAATTAATAATGAAAATTCTCACCAGCCATACCACGAAACACAGTACTGTTCTTTTAAAAGCATTTTTGTTACTTGTATGAGAATCTCAAAAGCATTCACGTTTAAAATCTTTGCAGATGGTCCCACATTTTTTCACCTCTAGAAACCTTTCCACAATAAATTATTTTCTTCTCTTAACTTATCTATCTTCCTCCTCTTCTTACCCTTCATCATTTTTAGTATTCCTTAAAATGTTCTCTCCATCTTTCCTCCACCTCTCTATCATCCTGAACTACATTTCCATTCAAAGGTCTCACACTAGTTTATGACGTCTTTCCTCCTGTTATTTTTAAAACCTCATTCGTTATCAACCAGTTCCAAAATGGTTCCCTTCGATTTCGATTATTATATAATTATCAAACTATTTTTTTCCGCTTTACCTTTCATCGGCCTCCTCTCTTTTCCTTGTAGCTTTTAATACATTTTACTTTATGTTGTACCCTTTGTAATCCTCCATCGTGCCCCAGCATATTTTTAGGAAAGGGAAAAAACTTGCACAAAACTTCCCTTTACCCTGTTAATAATAATATCCAATTTCCCTCCAATTTTGCAAAAATGTTCGCTACCTTTCCCTTTGTTTTGTCCACACCGCAACTTTCCTTGAAATCACAACAGTGTTTTCCTAAAAATATTTTCAACTTCTTCCTCCACTCTTTACTTCCTTTCTTCTTTCTCTCTTTTTTCTTTCACGATTGCCTAATTTCATCATGACCTGTATTCTATTAGCTTGTTCTTCATTTTTTAATTTTGTCCAAGATTGGCACTTTCTAAACTCCTTTAAAAATTCTAGCTTTTTTTCTTCCACCCCTTTTAACTTTAACTTTGCCTCATACAAAATAAGGATCAGAATATACCCCTCTCCCCCACGGCGCCCTCCTCTCAAGAACGTTTCACCATCCAAGAAATTTATTTTCTCTATTTGTTTTACACATAATTATTCCAAAGCAGAGAATGATCTCCTTTCAATCCACAATCCATGTATATTCATGTTATACTTACCTTTTATTATTAAACCATGGTGTTTCCTGTTATCAACTCTCTAGCAGCATTATAATTTCAAAGAACTTTTCCCCATTTTATTCTTTACCTCTATTTCCAAAAGGCATCAAAATTGTCAATTACTTTATATTTATCATTCACATGACATTCTTGTTTAATCGCCAATAAAAATGTGGCTTTTGTCACTACTATTTAAAACCACCTAAACATTCGTTTAGCTTCCCAAAACACTTCCCTACAATTTCTGCACCTGTCATTAACGGGGTTTTATATGCACTTACAAATATCCAGATGCGTATTCTCAATTTCAACTTTACTCACATTAACCTTAAAAGGGGGAGGGGGGCTAAATAAAAGAATTTAACTTTTTTCTCCTTTTTCACTATCATCCACCCTTCTTCTTTTCATTATTTATCTTGATTACCACTTTTTCTACCATGCTTTTCCAGCTCTGTTCACCTCCCCTCGGAAAGTTAAATCCCTGTAACTTCCAAACAATTTTTCTCTCTACCTTTCAACTTACTTCTCACTTACTACTCTCACTACACCTCCTCTCCCTTTGCATAAGTCTTATTTTTCCCTCTTCTTCTCGTTCTTTTGCGTCACCTTTGTATTTTTCATCTCTTCATCATTTTCTTTTGCTACTTTTTTAAATAATTCTTTATTTGCAAACCGTCCGTAGCGAAAGGAATATTAGTAACTTAGGAGGGTTTCCCTCCACTTGAGTGACTGTCATCAACTAAACCTTACAAAAATATTACACCTTTCCATTACAAAGGCCAAAACCTGAATACCAGTTTCATATATATATATATATATATATATATATTATATATATATATATATATATAATATATATAGATATATATATTAATATATAGATATATATAATATGAATATATATATATATGCTGACATGAGATTTTCTAACTTTTTCTTACCTTTCAGTATGGTAATATTATTATATAGTTTTATTTATATTTCAATAAATATTACAATTCTGAGAAATATTAAGTATAATAAATGTTAACCAGCAGACTTTCAAATAAATATCTGACTTGTTGAAAGCATGTTTTGGAAAACATGACATTTACTTTTCAAGCAAATGTCATATTCTATTAACATTTCACTGATTAATTCTTTGTTCATCTTCTCACAAATTGTTTGCTATTTCTTTGAATTTGTTTTCTATTCTTTGTAAACGTTTAAATAATAATAATTCAATTAAAATCAAATAAAAATTTATTCATTACAGAGAAATTACAATTTTAATCATTTAAATAACAAAATCACATACATTTTTTATTATATTGTCAAATATTTTACCATTTCAAAACATCAATCAATTATATTAATAACCGAAAGTAATTTCCCCAGTATCTGAAATGGGTCTACTAATTGCAAAACAGTGCTGTGTCATTTGAGACCCGAAATACATTTAATAATAATAATATTAATTTAATAATAATAATAATAATAATGATAATAATAATAATAATAATAATAATAATAATAATAATAATAAAAATAATAATAATAATAATAATAATAATAAAATAATAATAATAATAATAATAATAATAAAAATAATAATTAAATAATAATAATAATTAATAATGATAATAATAATAATAATATTTAATAATAATTATAAATATTATTGGAGACAGTTAAAGTAATTTTTCAAAAAATATTCGTTTTCAATCCTATAAGAATTTATAAGTACTTCATAATTAAAAAAAAATAAAATAAAAATATGCATCTATTAAAATAATTTCTTTTTCTTTTTCCCTTGTCTAGCACAGATCTGCTAATCTAAGGGTGCTACCATGCGGATAAGCTAGCTAAGTAATTATAAATAAAAATATATTAAAATAAACTTAAAGTATAAAAGCCAGTTGCAGTTTATTTTTACAAGAACCTTTTTTTTCAGAAAAATGATCTCATTTAGACCTTTAAAAAAAATATTTTCAAGAAACGTTAAAAATAAAAATGTAAGATAAAAGAAAAAAGTTAAAAAACAAATTCTAAATGTCTTAAAGCTTATATGTTGTAATGTGAAAAAGTGAAACCTTTCAAAATTAGGAAAAATTATCCCATTAAAAAAAAAAAAAAAAGAAAGAAAAAAAAAAAACCCGAGTTGAAATAAATTTTTGAAAACACAAAAAAAGAACAAGAAATAAAATTTATCTTTACTTAATTTACGCTTGATTATGAATCCAATGTATTTCCGATATTATTCAGTTATCTTTCTTGCGCATAGTAGATTATTCCAATTATGCCAGAATTCTGCTTAATTTTTATGCCACACACATATACACACACAGACATTACACGCAATAATACAAAATATATATTTATATAAATACCTTCTCCATAGATAGAGGATATATATTTTATATTATATATAATATATATGATATACTATATATAAATATGTGTATATATATATAAAATATATATATATATATATATATATATATATATATATATATATATATATATATATTTATTTATATATAATGAATATTATATATTATTTATATATAAATAAAAATATATAAGACCATATCCTGCCACTACCAAACCTATTGAGAAAGGACAAAGAGTGGGAACAGGAAGTGCTCCCTGCTTCGGGCAAACCAGGCAAAATCTCTTTCTTCATGTGGTTCAACTGCGGCATACCTTATTCTTTTAGTATCTCTGCTAGTCAGGTTGGTAGTATCAATATTTTTAAATTTAATTTCACAACATATTTCCTATAGTTAAAGTATATTAAAATTAAATCATTAAAAGGGTTGCGACTTATCTATCATGAAACCAATTATTTTTTTATAAAAAAAACAAAAAAACAAATCTAAAATTTTGTTGATCCACCTTTGGTTGATTAAAATTTTTATTTTGCTTTTATTCAATAGAATCTTCAACTTTAAAATTCAACAATTAATGAATTTCTTCATATTATATTATTTTATTATTATTATTATTATTATTATTATTATTATTATTATTATTATTATTATTATTATTATTATTATTATTATTATTATTATTATTATTATTATTTATTATTATTATTATTATATTTATTATTATATTATATATTTATATTATTATATTATTATATTATTATTATTATTATTATTATTATTATTATATCTTCAATTATTCTCTTCCCAAATCTGACCAGGAAACTAATTCGTTACAATATAATTAAAATTTTGCTATATAGCTATTATGTTTATTATTATAGTAATTTCACTATTTTAATATATAGTATAAGTATTTATATCATAGCTTATTATTATATTAATTATAGCTTTTATATAGTTTCTTGATTTTACGGTCTTCTCCATCTTTCCTTCTAATTCTTCTCATTTCCTTCGCTCTTCTCTTTCAGTCCATCAAAACTAAACCGACCAGTTTAAATATATTATGCCTATTATATATATATATTATATATATATATATATATATAATATATTATATATAATAATATAATATCATATTATATATATATATATATATATATATAATATATAAATGAAAACAGCAAATTTGCACTTTCATAGGTTTGGCGTTGGACTGACGATATATATATATATATATATATATTAATATATATATATATATATATATATATATATATATATATATATAATATATATATATATATATATATATATATTCATTTGGATACAGCGAAACTGTGAAAAGAGGTCAACAGTTTAACTCTGCAGGAAGTATGAATTAATTGAAATTGGAGAAGGCGAATGAAATTATGAATAGGAAAGATAAAGCCAAGAATAAGTTTAATAATATAATGAAGTTCATAAAAATATTTTAGTAAAATAAAATGAAAGTATGTGTTTGTGGATGTGCGTGTAATTTCTTTTTTATATCCTCGGTTATTATAAATATTTCTATGCAAAAACCAAAGTTTTAGAAATTCATTGATAAAACGGGAAAAATTTTGAAATATTTTTTCCTCATTCCGCAATCAAAGAATTTGTAATTAAATAGTATTTTCTTTTGAACTTTTAAATTAAACGATTTTAATTTTCTTTTTTCCCCATTTCAACACTGAAGATTTTTTTTTCTTCCTTTCCTTCCCTTTTCATTCTGATGATCACTCGAAGACTTTCTCCTTTTCATTACTGGAAATAGGAAACCTTTGAAGAAACGGGAGAGGAAACTGACTTTAGAACAATTGTCTTAACTGGAAAACTTTTTCCTTCCCCATTTCTTTTTGTTTAGGTAAAAAAAAAGAGCTAAAAAAGAGCTAAAAGTTTGGTGCTAAGTGGCTGGCTTTTCAAAGTTAATTGTTGCCCCAAATACAAAAAGGAACTTGAGCTTCTTCTTTAAAACTTTTTATTTTTTCCCTTCCGTTAATTGGGCGCATTTTTTTTTATATTAGTAAACAATTTCCTTTAAAATATTAATATTATAATCTTATAATAATAATAATAATAATAATAATAATAATAATAATAATAATAATAATAATAATAATAATAATAATAATAATAATAATAATAATAATAATAATAATAATAATAATAATAATAAATAACAATAATAAATAATAATTAATAATAATAATAATATAATAATAAATTATTTAATAACAATAATAAAATAAAAATAATAATCATAATAATAATAATAATAATAATAATAATAATAATAATAATAATAATAATAATAATAATAATAATAATAATAATATCGAAAATAATAATAATAATAATAATAATAATAATAATAATAATAATAATAATAATAATAATAATAATAATATTAATAATAATAATAATATTAATAATAATAATAATAAAATAATTAATAATAATAATAATTAATAATAATTATAAGTATTATTGGAGACAGTTATAGAGATATTTAAAAAAAAATTTCTTTTTCAATCCTTTAAGAATAAACAAGTATTACGTACTTTTTTTTTCTTTTTTTTAAAATTTAATTTAAATAAAATTCTCTTTTTTTCCCTTGTCTAGCACACAATCTTTACATTTAGTTTCAAGTTAACATTTCGACTACTATCTTAAAAAACAAAATGGAGTTTTGCGGTTTATTTACAAAGAACTTTCAGAAAATGTCTATATTTGGAAGGAGTATTCAATAAACAATAAAAAACATGTAAAAATAAACAACACAAATAACTAAAGAAAATGTATTATGCTTTATGTTGTAAGGAAAAAGTGAACCTTCAAAATTTAGAAAAAACATCCCATTATTTTTGATGCTGAAAAAAAAAAAAAAAAAAAAAAAAAAAAAAAAAAAAAAAAAAAAAAGTTGAAATAAAATTTGAAAACACAAAAAAAAACACGAAATAAAATTTTATCTTTACTTAATTTAAGTATGATTTATAAACCAATAAATTTTCCGATTATTATTCAGTTCTGCTGGAATAGTGAATCCATGTTTAGGCATAATCATACTTATTTTATATGTTCACCACACACCTCTATATATATATAATATATAATATATATATATATATACTATATACATATATTATATTTATATAGAATATATATATATATATATATATATATATATATATATATAATATATATACAAATATATTAAATATATTTATTTATAAAATATATATATAGATACAATACATTTATATATATATAAAGTAGTTATTATATATATATATATATACATATATATATATATATATTATATATATATATTATTTTTAGTACCATATACCGTCATCTACAATCTTCAATGGAAAAGGAAAGAGTGGGACAGGAGGTTCCCTGCTTCGGGCAACCAGGCGAAATCTCTTCTTCATATGTTTCAACTGGGCTACCATATTCTTTCAGTATTCTCTGTCTAGTCAGGTTGGTAGTATCTATATTTTAAATTTAATTTTCCATATTTTCGTATTTTATAATATTTAAAAGTAAAGATTATTAAAAATTTTCTTTGGTGCTCCTTTATTTCATTTAATTGTATTTAAAAAAAAAAAAAAAAATAAAAATTGATTTATATTATCAAACTTTGAATTAATGAAAATTACACCCTGAAAATATACTTCTTTATGTGTAGCTAGTCTTTAACTTCAATCCTTAATCACAAGATCAGTGATCAATTAATTCACTAATTATTACCAGACATATTAAATTACAAATTAATCAATACTTTCTAATTACCATAAACAAATAGAAAGGAAAATAAAAAATATAAGTATGTCTGATCTTTATTATATTATTATTATATTATTATTTATTATATATGATTATATTATTATTTATGTATTATGTATTAATTATAATTATTATTATTATTATTATTATTATTTTTTATTATTATTATTATTATTATTTTATTATTATTATTATTATTATTATTATTATTTTTATTATATTTTATTATATTTTGTATTGATTATATTATTATTACTTATTATTATATTATTATATTCATTTATACTTATTATTATTATTATTATTAATTATTATTATTATTATTATTATTATTATTATATTATCTTCATTTTATTGTCTTTCAATTATTGTTTCAGAACTGTTTGTGAAACTAATTCGTTGACATTATAATAAAGATTTTGGATATTATAGCTATTATTTGCCTATTATTTTAGTATGATTAAATATGTCGAAATTTAAACTTTTTGGCTATATCATAGCTTATTATTATTAGAATTATAGTATCAGTTCTTGTATTTTACGGTCTTCTCCATCTTCCTTCGTGAGAGTGTGTGTGAGGCGGTGCGGTGGGGTTCTCTTTTCAGTCCATCCAAACAAACGACAAGTTAAATATTATCTTCTTATACGTTGCACATGTAGATATATATATATAATTATTATTTATATATTATTATTTAATATATATTAATATAATTAATTATGAATTATTTTATTTATTAAGTTATTAATATATATATAGATATATATATGAATGAAAACAACAATTTGCACTTCATAGGTTTGGCGTATAGACCGATATTATATATATACTATATATATGATATATATATATATAGATATATATATATATATATATTATATATATATAATATGATAATATATATATATATATATATATATAATTATATATATATATTATGATATATTATATTCATTTGGATACAGGGAAACTTTGCTTGAAGACGTCAACGAAGTTTTTTAACTCTGCGGGAAGTCTTAATATTAATTTTGAAATGCGAGTAATGCGAATGAAATAATGAATAGGAAAGATTAAAGCGAAGAATAGAGTATACTCGTGGCTTAAGTTATAACGAAAAGATTTAGTTAAAGAAATTAAAATGAAGTAAAAATATGACTAAATACATTAAAAAAATGAGAATAAAAGGCTTATGTGAAGGAGATTGTTGTATAGTATTTAATTTAAATGAAAACAAAGTTCCTATTACTTATTTTCCGAGGGGAAATTTCTGAAATCAACAAAAAATTTTAGGAGTTTCATATATGCTTTAACATAATTCCAAAAATTGAGTTTCATCAATGGCAGGTTGGGGTATTCACGACGCATCACAACCCGAAACATCATATATAAACTTAAAAATTGTCCCCAAAGTTGGGTGTAAACTGATGTTCCACTGTATATATCAATGTAATTTCCTTCAGAAATATATAATGGAAAATAGAGTAAAATTTTTTTTATTAAAGTATATATGAATATATATAATAATATATATAAGTAATATATAAATAAATATATATATAATAAGAAATATAATAAATATAAGAAAAGAAATAAGTGGATTATAATAAACACGTTTAGAGGTCATTGTCAAATCTATAAGTCCTCTAAAGTGGAACTGAAAGAGGCATATTACCATAAATTATTATAAGTGGTGAAATTACTACTTCAAAATCAATAAGTGTACCAGTTAAATCTCAAAAAGTAAATACAAATGATACAAAAATTGTTCAGAAAGCTGAAGACTGATGGCACAAACAGTCAAGACAGAGGAGACTGGAATAGTGCATCCGCAGGATGTGGCATTCAGCTGATAATATAGATATATATTATATATATAATATATATATATATATAATAATATATATATAATATTAATATAATTATATATATATACTATATAATATATAATAATTTTTTTATTATAAATTATATTATATATATATATAATTATCATGGTGTGTGCGTTGTGTCTTTGGGTGCAGGTGTGTGTGAAGTATGACGTTGTTGTTAAATTTGCATAAAATCAGCGATCATTGTTCTAGTTATTATAAATATTTCTATGCAAAAACCAAACGTTTTAGAATATTTCATGATAAAACGGAGAAATTTAAATGTTTTCCTCATCGCAATCAAAGTTGTAAGATTAAGTAGTATTTTCTTCCTGAACTTGTTAAATTAAACGATTTAATTTCGTTCTTCCCCATTTCAACACACGGAAAGATTTTTTATTTTCCTTTTCCTCCCTTTTCATTCTGACTGGAGTCATCTCGAAGGAGCTTTCTTCTTTCATTACTGGAAATAGGAAACCTTTGGAAGAAACGGGAGGATATTATGCTCCAGTTTTCGGGAAACTGTTAAGCTTGACTTATCAGGAATAGGTACAACAAAAGCTGTAACAAAAGAAGCTAAAAAAGGAAGCTAAGAATTGGTGCTAAAGTGGCTGCATTTTCAAAAGTTAATTGTGCCCCAATACAAAAAAGGAAAACTTGAGCTTCTTCTTTTTAAATTTTATACTTCCTTCCGTTTGGGCGCATTTTTTTTTTATATTAAGTAAACAATTTAATTTAAATATTAATTATTATTATCTTATAATTAAATAATAATAATAATGAATTAATAATTAATAATAATATAATAATAATAATAATAATAATAATAATAATAATAATAATAATAAATAATAAATAATAATAATAATAATAATAATTAATAATAATAATAATTAATAATTAATAAATAATAATAATAAATAACTAATAATAAAATAATTAATTAATAAGTAATAAGATAATTAATAATAATGTATAAGTATATATTGGGAGACGTTTTAGAGATATTTTCAAAAAAATTCTTTTTCAATCCTTTAAGAATAAAGATAAGTATACGTACTTTCTTTTTTTTGTTTTTTAAATCTCATTTAAATAAAATTATAGCTCTTTTTTTCCGCTTGTCTAGCACACGAAGTCTTCTACATTTAGTTTCTAGTTAACATTTCGACTAGTATCTTAAAATACAAAATGGAGTTTTGCGGTTTATTTACAAAGAACTTTCAGAAAATGTATATATTCTGAAAGAGTATTCAATAAACAATAAAAAAAAGGATGTAAAAATAAAACAACACAAGATTGCTAGAAAAATGTATTATGTTTTATGTTTTATGTTTAAGTAAATGGAACCTTTTCAAAATTTAGGAAAAAATATCCCATTTAATTTATATGCTAATAAAAAAAAAAAAATAAAAAAAAAATAAGTTGAAATAAAATTTGAAAACAAAAAAAGAACAAGAAATAAAAATTTTATCTTTACTTAATTTAAGTATGATTTATAAACCAATAAATTTTCCGATATTATTCAGTATCTTGCTAGATAGTTGATATTTCATTTTATGCATAATCCTACTTATTTTATATGTTCACACACACATATCTATATATAAAATATAAAAAATACATAAATATATCATATAGTATAATATATAATATATATATATAGTATATATAATATATAGATAGTATATATATATAATAATTATATATATATATAAATATATTAGAATATAATATATTTATATATATATATATATATACTATATATATATTATATATATTATATATATTATTATAATATATATATATATATATTATATAATATAATATTAATATTATATATATATATATTCTATATATATTATAATTATAATAATTATATATGTATATATTATTTAATAGATTATATATATATTATATATATAAATATATATATATATATATATATATAATATATATATAAATATTATATATATAATATATATATATATATTATATTTATTATATATTAGTATATATATAATATATTATATTATTATATAATATATATATATTATATATAATTATATATATGATATATATATCTATATTATTTTTAGACCATTACCGCCATCTACAATCTTCAATGGAAAAGGAAAGAGAAAATAGGGGACAGGGAGGTTCCCTGCTTCTGAGCAGCCAGGCGAAATCTCTTCTTTATAATGGTTTCAACTTTGGTCTACTATTCTTTCAGTATCTCTGTCTGGTCAAGGTTGGTAGTATCTTATTTTAATTTAATTTTATACAATTTCCTATTTTCAACATATTTAAAAGTAACATACTGGGTACCGTTATTCTTGTTGGTCAGGTTGGTATGCATACTATATTTAAAATGTTAATTTCATAACATTATTTTCCTTTTCAAAATATTTAAAAGAAAAGCATTAATTTAAAATTTTCTTACTGCTCCATTTATTTCCCTTAATTGGTTTTTTTTTATTAAAAAAAAAAAAAAAATCTAAAATTTTTTTTATATCCAATTTCTTTATTGAAATTTTTTAATTTTTGTATTGTATTATTCAATGGACAACTGTTAAACATTCCATATTTGACCCTCTGCGTGAACTCCTTCCTTCATTATTTCATTATTATTATCTATTATTATTAATTTATTACATATTATTATAATATTCTTATTATTATTATTATTATTATTATTATTATTATTACTATTATTATTATTATTATTATTATTATTATTATTATTATTTTTATTATTATATTAGTATTTTCATCTTCAGTGTCTCTGTCTTCATTATGTGTCTTCAAATCTGACCAGAAACTAATTCGTTACAATTATAATTAAGATTTTGCTATTATAGCTATTATTGCTTATTATTATAGTAATTTTACTATTATTGATAATTATAGAGCTATATTAATTATATCTTCATAGCTTCTTATGATAGTAATTATAGCATAAAATGCTAGATTTTACGGTCTTCTCCTCTTCTTCTGAAGTTCTGCTCATCTTTCCTGTCGCGTCTTGCTCTTTCAGTTCTATCCCAAAACTAAACGACAGTTAATATGATATGCCAATATTATACCTGCCATTATAATATATATATAATATATATATATATTATAATAATATATATATAGTATATATATTATATATAATTAATATAATATATAATATATATAAATTGAATGAACATAAATTGAGTTTCATAGGTTTGGCTTGGCCCGACGATATAATATTTATTAAATATAAATATATATAATATATAATAATATACTATATATATATTATATAGTATATAATAATAATATTAATATAACTAATATTATCTGAATATATATAGTATAATATATATATATTTTATCTATAATCTATATATATATATATATATATATAGTATATATTAATATATTATATATTATATATATAATCATATATATTATATAAGATTATATATAGTATATATAATATATATTATACTAATTATATATATTATACCTAAGAGATATAAACAAAGTCACCATAATATATAATCATATAATATATAATATTATTATATTATTCATTTGGATACAGGGAAACTTTGTGAAAGAGGTCAACAAGTTTATCTGCGTAAGTTTTGATTAAATTGAATTGAGACAGTCGAGACATGGAATATGATAGGAAAGATAAACCAAGAAGTAAGGGTGTTAATAAATATAATGAAGTTTATAAAAGAGATAGATAAAGATAAAAATAAAGTAAAAATTGTGGTTAAATACATTAAGATAAAATGAGAATAAAGGCTTTATGGAATGACATTATTTTCTTATTTAGATGTTTATGTTTAAAGCCTGCAAACACAAAATTCCTTTTACTTTCCACATCCTACTTCAATTTCAGAAAATTCAAGCAAAACAATCTTGGCCAGGTAGTCGAGGGGAAATTTCGTGAACATCTGATAAAAATGAGAGGCATAGTCGAGGTGGAAAAAATTGCACTGAAATCTATTAATAAAAAATTGAGAGCATCGAGATCGAAATTTTGAAACATCAAACAATCATGGGAGGCAGTCAGGGGAAATTTCTGGAAATCAACAAAAGAAAATGGAGGAGTTTGCATATATGCTTTAAGCTATTCAATTGTAACAAAAATGAGTTTTCAAGACAATTCAAGTTTACTTTATAACATCAGAAACTTCTAAGCACCGAAAATCATATCAGTAAACTTAAGAACATTCAAATAACTGTATGAAAAAAATTTGATAAGACTGACATATAAAATAAGGGACTAACTATGAACAAGGTAAAAAAAAAATGAGGAAAAGACATATAATAAGTATATATAATATACAAGTATTATATGTAACTATATATATATATAGATAAGTTAATATATAAAAATAGTTATATATAAAAACAAAAAATTATAATAAAAGATAAGAAATTAAAATAGTGATAATAAACACCGTCATCTAGAGGTCATTGGTTTTATTCCTGTTATCCTCTAAAAGCTTGAATGAAAAGAGGCATGATTACCAAAAATCTATATAAGTGGAGTAAATATATACTCAATCATAATTCCCATCTATGAAATGCTTTCGAGGATGCACGTTCAAAGAAAAAATATGAGGTGAAGGAAATTCATGAGATTATGGCACAACCAGTCAAGACAGAGGAAAATTGGAATGAGTGGCCGATTCCGCGCATTGATGATTCATCATGAAAATATAAAAATTCTATACAGATATTTATTTTTTTCATTTAATGTTTATTACTTATATAAATATACTATATACTAATAATATATATTATATATATATATATATATAAATATATATTATTATATATATATATATACTCTATATATAATATATAGTATAATATATATAATATATATATATAATATATATATATATATAATACTATATATATATATATCACAAATATAAATATTTATATATTGTGTATATGTGTGTGTGTCATTTATATATATAAATATATTATAATATTATATTATATATACTATATAGTAATATATTATATATATATATATTTAAATATTAATGTATATATATTTATATATTATATATATAAATAATATATTATATATATAAATATATAAATATATATATATTATATATAAATATATATAAATATATTAAATTATTATATTATATATTATATATATATTAATATATTATATAATATATATAATTATATATATATATATATTATATACTATATTATATATATATCATATAAATAGTAACTATATATAACTTATATTATATTATATATATATATTATATATTATATAGTTATATATATTATATATATTTATGATATATATATATATATTATATATTATGGGTGTGTGTGTTGTGTGTCTCTGGGTGCGAGTGGTGTGAGTATGTGTTTGTGGATGTGCGTGTAATTTCTTTTTTGATATCCTCGGTATTATAACATCAATTTCTATGCTAAAAACCAAAGTTTTAGAAATTCATGATAAAACGGGAAAAAATTTGAAATATTTTTCCTCATTCCGCAATCAAAGAATTTGTAATTAAATAGTATTTTCTTTTGAACTTTTAAATTAAACGATTTTAATTTTCTTTTTTCCCCATTTCAACACTGAAGAATTTTTTTTTCCTTTTCCTTCCCTTTTCATTCTGGAGATCACTCGAAGACTTTCTTCTTTCATTACTGGAAATAGGAAACCTTTGGAAGAAACGGGAAAGGAAACTGACTTTGGAACAATTGTCTTAACTGGAAAACTTTTTCCTTCCCCATTTTTATTTTTTTTGTTTAGGTAAAAAAAAAAGCTTAAAAGAGAAGAACAAGAACTAACGTGGCTGGCTTTTCAAGTTAATGTGCGCAAAATTTTTTGTCGCATCAGTCCGCTCAAACTTTCTCCCATTTAAAGCGGAAGCCGAATTCTTTTTTTGCTCTTCATTCATTATTAAAATATTTCGCATATTTCTTTTTAAAATTTTAGTAACAATAAGAATAATGATATAAAATAATAATAATAATTAAAATAATAATAAATATAAAAATAATAATAAAATAATAATAATAATAATAATAATAATAATAATAATAATAATAATAATAATAATAATAATAATAATAATAATAATAATAATAATAATAATAATAATAATAATAATAATAATAATAAATAATAATAATAATAATAATAATAATAATAATAATAATAATGAAAATAATAATATAATAATCGAAAATATAAGAATAATGGTAATAATAATAATAATAATAATTAATAATAATAATATAATAAAAAATAATAAAAGATAAAAAAATAATGCAAATTAATTTCATTGTTATAGTAATAGTAATAAATCATAACTGTCGTATTTGCAATCAAAATTAATAATTATTTTAATAATAATAAATAATTAAAAATTAATAAATATAATGTATTCAGCATGAATTAATAATTAAGTGCTATTAATAACATTGAGACTAATATCAACATAATTTCCAATTTTTATTGTCGGACGTTTTGCGATAGTTTCATAAAAAAAAATTCTTTTTTTTATCATTTTTAAAAACAACATAGAAGTACTACATCTTATTTTTGTTTTTTTTTTTTTTTAAATGCATTAGATAAAAAAAAAATTACATTTATCCGTTGTTCTAGCGCACAATTGGGTCGTTTCGTAGAGATATCAGAAGCTTATTATCAAAATACAAAATGGAGTTTTGCGGTTTATTTACAAAGAACTTTCAGAAAATAGTCTATATGGAGAGAGTAATTCGAATAAACAATAAAAAAAAATGTAAAAAATAAACAACACAAATTAACTCCAAGAATAAGTTGTATTTATGTTTTATGTTGTAAAATAATTTAGTCTTAAAAATTTAGAAAAACATATCGCATTATTTCGTTCAACTTGATAAAATAAAAAAAAAAAAAAAAAAAAAAAAAAAAATAAGTTGGAAAAAAAATTTGAAAACACAAAAAAAGAACACGAAATAAAATTTTATCTTTACTTAATTTAAGTATGATTGATTAATAACAGTGTAATCGGGTTGCTCCAATATTCTTGAGTATCTTGCTTGGAGGTAGCATCTTTCCATATACTCACAATTCGCCATTTTATATCGCTCACACGACACATATTTAACACCAAACAGTAAGATTACCTAACTTATATTCCAGTATGCAGTAGATACCTTCACTAGAATTTTGACATGAATTGATTTAAACAATATATATATATAGTATATAATATTTTTATATATAAATTATATTACATTATATATATATTATTATAATTATATAATTATATATATATATAATATATAATATATATATATATTATATAATATATATATATACTATATATATATATATTACATATATATATAATTATTGATAATATATATATAATATATATATATATAATATATATATATATAATATAATAATTATTTATTTTCGATTACATATTTAATTTAGTTTATTTTATGTTTGATACAGTTTATGCAGTATATCATATTTTAAAAATAATGGAAAATAAAACAAAACAAGAAATAAATATATTAAATATATATATATATATAATAATATAATAGTATACTATATATTATATATATATATAAAATTATTATATATATATATATTAATATATATATATATATACCTTATATATATAATTATATATATATTATATATATATATATATAATATATATATATATTAATTTATTCCTAGTCCCATTTATCCCGCCATCTACACACCTTCAATTGGAAAAGGAAAGAGTGCGGACTCAGGAAGTCTCCCCGCTCGAGCACCCAGGCGAATATCTCTTCTTTCATTATGGGTTCAAACTGGGCTACTCTATTATTCTCGTATTGGTTCAGGAATGGTATGCATTCTATATTTTTCAAATTTAATTCAGAACATATTTTTTTATTAAAAGAAATTATTTAAAAGTTCTAAGGAAATCAAATATAACATCTAAAAGCTCCACTTTATTCACATTAATGGTAAATTTTTTAAAAAAAAAAAAAAAAAAAAAAAAATCTAAAATTTTATTGATCCAAGCTTTCCATTGTTTGAAATTTTAGATTTTGTGATTTCTATTTAAGAAAAAAATCTTAACTTTAAAATTCATAATCAATTATGGGATTCTTCTTCATTATTATTATTATTTATTATTCATTATTAATTATTATTATTATATTATTTTATTATTATATTATTATATTATTGATTATTTATTATTATTTTTATCTTTTTATTATTATTATTTATTATTATTAATGATTATAATCTATTTATTATTTATTATTTTATTGGTAATAGATATCATTATGAGTATTATTTAATTATATATTAATATATTATTTTAATTATTGATCATATATATTATTATTATTATTATTATATTATTATTATTTATTAATTATTATTAATTATATATTATTATTAATATTATTTATTATTATTATTATTATTATAATTATTTATTATTATTATTAATTATATCATTTATTACTATTGTTATAATTGCTATTGTAATATTATTATGTTATTGATTAGTATTATTATAATTATTTAATTATTATTAATTTAATTAATTATTATTATTAATTATATATTAGTATATTATTATTTTATTATTATTGTCTATTAATTGTTATATTATTATATATTGATATTTTATTATTATCATTATTATTGTATTAATGTAATATATTATTATATTTTATATTTTATATTTATTATTATTATTATTATTGATTATATTATTATTATTCATTATTATTAGTTATTATTCATATTATTATATTATTATTATTATTATTAATTAATATATCTTCAATTCTTGTCTTCACTTATTGTCCTTCAGAATTCTCGACCAGAAAACTTACATTGTTACAACTATAAATTAAAGATCTTTCGCCTAAGTAGCTAATTGCTTAGTTAGTTATCCAATTGTACTATTATTATTATTATAGTAGTATAGTATTATTAATCTTCATAGCTTATTATTATAGTTAAATATAGGCTATTAGTTCTTTGTATTTTACGCGGTTCTCCAATCTGTCCTGTCATAATTCTATACTTCATTTCCTCGCTCTTCTATGTCAGCTCCATCCAAACTAAACGACAGTTTAAATATATATGCCTTATATTACATGCATATATAGATATCACATTATATATATATAATATATATATATATATATATATATATATATATATATATAATAATATATATATATTAGATATAGATATCCTATCCTAATGTGATTGTATATATTTTTATGAAA
>JABUQX010009382.1:0-12500 GCA_015478945.1 Trachelipus rathkii | reverse complement strand
TGGGCGCAGTTTTTTTTTATATTATGTAAACAATTTCAATTAAAATATTAATATTATTATTATTATTATTAAAATAATAATAATAATAATAATAATAATAATAATAATAATAATAATAATAATAATAATAATAATAATAATAATAATAATAATAATAATAAATAATAATAATTATAATAAATAATATAAAAACTAACAATAATTAATAATAATAATATAATATTAATTTAATGATGATGATATAAAAAATAATAAAATGGTACTCAATATGATGATGATGATGATGATGGATGATTTTGATTGATGATGATGATGATAATGAGGATGATGTGATGATGATGATGATGATGATGATATAAGAAAAAGAAATACATATAAAGACAGCTTAGCCCGAGTAGGACAAGAAATAATATATCCTTTGCTGACATTTCAAAGTTTTTTTCAAAAGAGTAATTAAATATATTATTAATAAAAAAAAAATTTCCTGGAAAAGTATCACAAATTGGGCAAGTAGTAAAAGTAATAAAACTACCATTTTAGATTCCCTCGTTTCATTTTAAATGAATGAGTCAAGGAGATAATTGATTAAACTCTCCATACAGCGGGATTCGAACATTGGACTCCGCGTCGCTGAGTAACAATGTAATGTAATACAATGTAATACAATGTAATAATATTTCGAATTTAGATTTGCTATTTTTGAAAGGGCACTACTGCACTTAATAATAGAGAGTAAGTTACATGAATATTAATGACGATGAAGACTATAGTAACCTACCAACCACCAACCACTCACTACTACCACCTCCCCCTCCCTTCAACACACCGATTTTAAGTTTACACTATAATATGACGGTGAGTCTAAGAATCAGAAACATAATATAAATATAAATATAAATATAAATATAAATATAAATATAAATATAAATATAAATATAAAATATAAATATAAATATAAATATAAATATAAATATAAATATAAATAAATAAATAAATAAATAAATATAAATATAAATATAAATATAAATATAAATATAAATATAAATATAAATATAAATATACAAAATATAAAATACATTGTAATTATAAAAATAATATAAATATAATATATACATAATATAAAAACCATTTTCAAACTAAAACTTAATAAAACCACATCATGTTTTTAAAACCATTAAAGATCGTGATTCTACCTTTAGAATTAAATAATACACCTTGTATAAAATACGATTGAGTATGTTATTGCACTAAAACCTTTTAATATATAATTACAATAGTTAATTTAGCTTTTAATTACTTTTAAGTACGAAAAACACTTGTAATGTCGAATTTTTTGTATATTTAATATATATACATATATATTATATATATATATATATATATATATATATATATATTATATATATATACCTATATATATTATTATATATATAATATAATATATATATATTACGGGCATTCTCAACTTTTAAGAGAGTCAAAAATGGGGAAAAATAAGACACTGTTTTAATGAAGTGTAGGAAAAGTAGGAAAGAAGGAAAAAACTTTTAAAAAGCAGATGCAAAAAGTAGGACGAAAGAATTTTTTGTCGAATTATTAAGCTATTCTTTAATTTTAGAATTACTACAGTAACTTTTCATATATATTTGTTAAAAATACTAACTTTCATGTTTATTTCGCAGTACTGGACGATTTTTTTACCCCCAACCAAATGTGCCGGATGAGTATCAGTTGAAAACTTTTCTCAGCCTCCAGTTCAAAATAGGCAAACTTATTTTTGTTATCCAATTTCGAATACAATAGATCATGGAAATTATGAATTTACCAAAAAATTAACGATTTTGATGAGCTTTTATTTATTCATCAAAATTATGTTCATCACAAAATAATTAAATCTTACATGATGGTGCAAAGTCTTTAACAATTTGTCGTTTTCTCTAAATGCTACATTAATTGAAGAAAGCTAATTGTAGGTAAGCTAACAAAATCAACGGAACCCTGGATGACAGGTTAAGGTCTTTATTTCCGTTTTTGTTAAAAAATAACTATTTATATAACAAACTACAGAAAAAAATGAAAGAAACTTGAGTTTGTGATTAACAGCGTGTCTGACGCGCGACAGTGCAGATTTAAAACAAAAAATATGACGCACAAAGATGAGAAAATTTTTACAACAAAATTTTCCTTATTTTATTCATTTGAACTTATTTTTATCAATTATTTTTCTTGCACAGTAGTAGTCAAGCACGGTTCTTTTATCTTCTCAATCTTCTTTTGCTCATTTCTTATTTCAAGTAAAGCAGTGGTACTTTCATCAACTTTTTATGCAAGCTGCTTCAAGCATAGTCTGCCCTATCTGAAGTCCTTTCATGTCATTAATTTTTAATGCATTCTTAAAACTTGCAATGGCTTCTTCAACCAAGAAATTGTATAGTTATTGATTTTGTTGTAGCTTAGCTTCTTTTTCCTGAAGAGATTTTTCTTTGAAAATAGCTTCTTTCGTTTCTTGTGAATTTCTTTCAAAATATCTTTCTTTTCATTTCAAAGAGACTCTTGTGTCTTCCCTTTGTTTTCCTCTCTTTGTGTTTTTTAGTTGAGGCTCGATCCGTTTCTCTTCCTCCAATCTTTCTAAATAAATTTTTGAGCCAATGATTCCTTCTCTATGAAGTCCCTTGGTAATGGGCACCTTATGACTTCAAAACCAAATTACTTTAGGCCATCTTGTGAATAAACTGTAATGCACTACCTGATGCACTGAGGAAAGGTTGGCTCTGAAGTCTGCACGGTAATTTGGATGTCTGTGAAAAGAACCAAAGTTCAACCATCAGCATTTCCGTGCGGAAATGATTGAGGACGGAGCTTTACACAGATCATCAACATGAGGTATACTTACATTAGTTAAAAGAGTTTTCTAAGAGAGGAAAATTCGATACTCTCATTGACTGATGCAACCGATTTGATTTTATTGTACTTAAAACTGTCAACAAACATTGTGGAAAAAGGTAAAAAAAAGGAAGACAAATCAAGAAATTTTCTTCAACAGTAGCACATTTTCTTACTGTTTGTAGGGCAAGTAGGAAAAAGATTGGGAAATAGTACAGAATTGAATCCTCTGATATATAATTATATATATTTATTATATAGTTTATAATATATCTCTGATCGAAAGTATATGATATAGTAACTATAATATATATATAGTATGTATATTATTAAATATATTATATTACATATATATAATATAAGCCATAAATAATATAAATATATATAATATATATGAATATATATAATAATTATTATATATTAAAAGACTTTTATATAAAGTATAGTAATATATAATTTATTTATATTAGTATAATATATATATATATAATTAATATATATAATATATATATATATATAATATAATATATATTATATATATATATATATATATAATATATAATATTATTATGTATATATATATTCACTTATCAAATATATTGTTGAGAAGCCGCTCTCTGTCACGCATTGAAATCACCCAAATTGATGATTTCTGAGATATATGAAGAAAAAAGAATGTTTTAAATTTTTCATTAGAAATATTGTTTACCCATTCTATCAACAAGAAAAATGATATTTACATAATACATTTTACAGGAATTCCACATAATCTTTCAAATATACTCAAAATTTTATGTTAGGTTCAACAGATAGGTATCATATAAAGTACGTATCATATATATATATATATATATATAAATATGAGTTATATATATATATATATATATATATATATATATATATATTATATATTCAGTAAGCAAATTAGAACTGCTAACACACATTCACAGTTCGGAAAATGATAAGGAACAGTAACCTCCCTGGCTGGGGTTACTAATAATAATAATAATAATAAGAAGAATAATAAGAATACATCTATAATAATACATAATAATATATCAATAATAATAATAATAATAATAATAATAATAATAAATAATAATAATAATAATTGAATTATATGATAATAATAATAATAATAAACGTAGATAATAAAAGTATCGTGGTCAGGTTGTAACACGCCTGCTTTACCAACAGCCAGGGTTTGCGTGGTTCGAACCCAAGGGAGGTTAATTGTCCCCTTTCATATATATAAGATTTATATATATATAATATGAGAGTTTATCAGGTTCCAGTAACACTCAGGCCTGCCTCAAACACGACTCGACTATCTATAATCGATATTATAGCAATATATAATAGATTATACGTGTGCCTTTCTATCTGACTCGTTCCGTTGATCTCTCTTAAGTGTGTGATCGCTTTCTTTTTTTTATTATATTATATATTTTCAATATATATATATAATATATTTAATATATATATTAATATATATATAATAATATATATATATACTATATATAATTATATAAATAGTAAGTCATATAATATATTTATATATATTCAGATAATTTATTTTTTTTCCGATCATTCGCCTTTATGTAAAGTATACATCATGATTCATGAACAGGTACACTTATACTATTTCTTTGTCAGTGTTGGGATGTGGGATTGCACTGGAAAACTAGAATTTGTCAGACATCTGATGGTAGTTGCTTCAGTTCTAAAAGTCGCATGTAATTCTTCAATACCAAGGGCAAATAAAATATGTAATCCAATTATGATACAAAATGGAAGGAGGCTTGAGACAATGAATTCATTAAAACTGCACCACCAATCTCTCATAATGATATGGAGTTGTGTTAACTGCAGTAATGTACGCAGTTCTATTTACTTATCAATTCCCCATCTCGATTTCCCTATAAATTCTTCTTTTCCTTAACACTCTGAATATTTATATAAATATAAACATATCATAACAACAAAACTAATCCAAATTTATTTCAAAATAGGTGGGTTATCGTATATATGTTACAATTTCAATTCAGAGTAGTAGTTAATATTTCATATATACCGTTGACCAGATATTCATAGGACTTAACTCCAAAGATTAATCATGTAGTGTTTGAGAATATCTATTTTCTTATACAATAATATAACGATATTTATTTTAGTTACCCTTAAAACATAACTGTTTCTCAGAACAGGTATATTAGCTATATAAATAAATTTTGTTTATTGTTTATATTGATGTTATATAGATATAATTTAGATTTAACTCATACATGTTCAAAAATGATCAATAAACAATTTGGGACTCAATAAACATCTTCTTAGATGATATACACAGCGAATGGCAGAGGCCATAAGGCTGCTTATAAAAGAGACTATTTAACTTGTCACCCAGTGGGGTTTAGTATTTTGATAATTACATATGAGCCGAAATGTATTAGACAATAAATTGGAGGGTATTATTTAAATATAATTACACATAACGTAACAAAATATTCTATAAGCTATTGCACACATGCTATCTGTGTATTACTCGGGATAAGCAAAAAAAAGAAGTATAAAAATTTGAAAATACTAACAATTAAAAATAATAATAAAATAATATAATTAATTAATGATAATAATTATGATAATATAATAATTAATAATTAATGAATAATAAATAAAAAATTAATGAATAAACATTAAATAATAATAATAATTAATTAATCACATAATAATTTAAAATAATCAATTTTTTTTCCTAGAAGCTATGGCGACTCATTTCGGTTCTCATGCCCGAGCCTAACAATGTTTTGAAGAGGTAAAGACTCTGGAGTAGACGATGATTGATTGTCTTGATATCATTGTCAATTCTATTATTCCATGGTTGATTCGAATAGTTTAATTCCTAAGTTAAAAGATATAAATTAAACACTATATAAAGGGGAAATATTATAACAAACACAGTAATAACTCAGTGACCCTTTTACTTATAATAAATTCATGGTGTTGTTAATGCTTATAATTAATGACCGTTTGCATCGACCATATATTTACCCCTCTACGTTTCAATTAAGTTCGTATAAGCATCCGAAATCAATATTCTAAGGTTGCTAAACAAAAGAAATTCTTACCAAGTGTTTACAGCCCTCACTACATATCGCAACTGAAAAAGTATTCAATACACCGGCTGATAAATTACAGGAGTATCTGGTTATAAAGTACAGAGCCGGTCCACAGCTTCTAAGAAGGTGTTCTACAGCTATTCTGTAAGAAAGACAAAACCAAGCTGAGGGTTTATGCCAAGTAGAAACTTATGAATGTTGTTCCCTCCATTAAATATGTTTCCACCTACTTTCTTCGTACGAGCTGCTAATCTTGATTATCACTGTCAGAGACTTTTGTAAAAAAAAAAATTAAGCCAGACATACATGATAATATTAAGTAAAGAAGGGTTACCTATATAGATGGTAAGTCATCCGTTTAAAAATTTCAGATTTTCCAAATGATTCTTCTTGTTCGTTCATCACACGCACACATCCACAATTCATACAGGCACACAAACACACAACCACAGCACACAACACTATGCACACACACACAATATACATTATATATAATATATTATATATATATATATATATATATACTATTATTATTATATTTTATATATATATATACATTATTTAAATATATATATAACTATATATATAATATATATATTATATATTATACTTAAGATATATATATATATTTAAAAATATATTATATTAATAAAATAATTTTATATATACTTCATATAATATAAATATATTATAATAAATATATTATTATATATATATAATATATACTATATAATATATGAAATATTATTATTAATATTAGTTATAATTTTATATATATTATATATATTATAAAATATTATATAATATCTACTAATTATATATTATTATATCATATATATATATATTATGTATATAATATATAATAATATATATATATGTGATATATAATATATTAAATTAATACCTATTTCATATAGTATTATAAAAATATTATATACATATATACGTATACCTATATATAATATTTTTATACATATTAAACTTCTTGAAAATTTATAAAAGGCTATAAAATCAATAAATATAACCTATATGACAAATCAACACGGCAAGTGATTAGTCTTAGTGTAGATTAATTTTAAATTATGTAAAATTATTAAAAAAAAAAAATTAATAGAGGAGGAGAGTTGGGATGGAATGAATATATTTACAAATTTATTAAAAATTAATATTGAAAATGGAACTGTTGATATTTGTGATTTAGCCAAGTAGTATTATGACTATTAGAAAGTTAAATAATTTGTATTAATATATATTATTTTTAAATATACAAAATATCTTATTATCGATATTACTGCTACTACTACTACGACTACTTACTATACTACTACTACTACTACTACGTACTACTACTACTTATCACACTACAACAACAAACAACAAACAAACAACACTACATTACTACTACGTACTACTATACAAACTATCTACCTACTACCGCTAATGATTAATTAAACTATCTCTTTCTGATCACATTAATATAATAATAATAGATACATTAATTTTATTAATAAAGTAAATAGAAAATAAATAAAACATAACAATGTAAAAATAAACATTATCTGAAAATATATAAATATAATAATTATAATAATGAATAATAATAAGAATAGAATAATTAATAATAATAAAATAATAATAATATACATAATAGTCAACATTTAATAAGAATTAACTAATAACAAAAATAATTAAAATAATATTAATAGCAATAATTTTACTTTTAAACCTAATAATTAAAACAAGTAGAAAATAATTATATAAAGGATTTATTATATTAATAAGAGTTATTATTTTATTTAGGAAATTATTTTCAATTTAACAAGGGGGGAAGTGTATATGTATTTATCTTTTAGACATATTAAATTTAATTTTCTTTGTAGATTTACCATCATTAATTAACTTAATAACTAATAATAATAATAATCATAATAATAATAATAATAGAATATATAATAATAATATTTAATAATAAAATTAATAAGTATAAAATAATTAATAATAAGGTATAATGATGAATGATAGGATTGATGATAATAGGTAATTATAATAGTTACACTAAATTAAAAGATACTACTTGACTACTACTACTACTACTACTTACTCTTCCAAATTATTCTTACTATACTACTACTATATAATTTAATAATATGATATATAATATATATAATAATTAATGATAATTCTAAATGAATTAATAATAATATTTAATTAATTAATTAATAAGTGAAAAATAATTTAATTATATAAATGAATATAATAATAATAATAGTAAATAGAATAATAAGTGAATAATAATAATAATGATATAAGTAATTATTGTAAAGGAAATAATAAAATTAATAATTGAATAGAATAATAATAATAATAATAAATATAATATATAAAATAATTAATATAGAATAAAAAACAATTCTTTCAAGTAAAATTTTAAAGAAGTATTTTTCCCCGCTAATAGGAATAATAATATTAAAAAAAAAAAGAAATGTTTGAAAAATCAGCTTAATGTTTAGAATAAAGATCGACACGAATTATATAAAGAAAAAGAAGAAGAAAAAGGAAAAAATATCAAAATTTAAAATCAAATTCCAAAAAAAAGGCAAATAAATTCGTCATAAGTTATTATTTACACTTTTTTTTTTTTATTGCCTTAAAAAACTTTTCATATCTAATTTTTTGTTTAAACTCTTCTGTTATAGTATATATAGATAAATGATAATAATAGTATATATATATATTAGTAGTATCATTATAATAATATTTTATATATAATATTATATATATATAGTAATATTATTAGATATTATTATAATTTATATATATAGTCTTATATATTATATATATAAGATATTTTATATTATCATTATTAATATTATACCCATATATCATACGTTAATAACGTTTAAAAAATAATTAAACTTTTTTCACTTATATATATATATATAAGGCAATAAATGCAGGTCTTTACCTCAAAGCTATTGGATTATTTTAATTAAAAAGAAATCTTATAAAAGTAAATGAAAAAGAAAAAATACAAAACTTCTTTCAAAATGTTTTCGTTCGTTATAAATAAATTAAGACTTGGACTTAGATTGCAAAGAAAATATCCTATATATAAAACGCTCTCGCTCGAATTTGTGCATAATACACTCTTCGAGTCCATTACATTAGATATTGCGTTGCAATATTTTGCAAACATTCTTTAAAAAATCTAATACAGAAATTGCATGACGTTTTCTTCTTTATACTAGAATTGCGCTTATTCGTTGATGCGTTTATAAGAACTGCAATTTAATTTAATTAAATATTTAATTATTAATTAAAAAATATAAGGAAATAAAAAAAACGATAAATAGCAAACTGAAACCAGATATTGCCTCCCTGATATGTATTATATATATAAATATATATTATATATAAATATAATTATTATTATATAAATAATATAATCTAAATATATATAAATATTATACTATATATATATATAAATATTATATTTATATTTGATATATATATAAATAATAAATATATAATATATTATATTATATATATATATTATTTTATATTTATATACTTATATAAAATTATATATAATACTTAAATAATAATTTAAGACAACTGCTCCAAACAATCCCCTTTAAATTGAGTAAATCTCAGACCGGGTAATATAATGTATATTTATGGCAACTACTAATGAGTAACTAACTTTGATCAGTCAAGCGTTTCACTAATATGATGCGAAAAAATAATTATTCTTAGATTTTACATAAAAATATGGTTGGTTAAAACCCCTTTCTTTGCTATTAATTTCCAAATATTCAATAGAATATACGACCTCTTTATATTATGTTCTTTGTTGAACTCAACAACACTCTTCCACGGCTTTTTATTGACCATGGTAAGGAGCACAGTATGTCTTCCCAAGATCCCTGTTAACGGACAAATATATCAACCTTCATCTGGAGACAGTTGATTTGTTGCTACTTCCTGCAAACCAAACAGCGTGTCAAATACTGGTTTAATGAGATTGCTTATGGTAAAATAATTGTCCAAAGCTTATAATATGACTACGTATATATTAGTATTAGCATATGAATACGCTAAATTTTATTTGTTAAGTCATATACTTATAATAGAATATAAGTCTAGCTTCATCTAGATATTAATCATACTATAGATATAGCTTATACACATATAAACGCGAGGTAAAATATATTATAATTATATATTAATATATATATTAATTTAATAATAAGATTATTAGTTCAACGTACTCATCAATTCTAAATTATGGTGTAATATACGATTTATATAATGTTCATTATTTTATACATATTTATAATGATAATCCGATGTGATATAGAATTAAATCATTTCTGGAAAAATAGGTATAAGAAGTATTTTACATCATAAAAATATACTCGGAGTATTGATACTCCCTTTGCGTAATATTAGTAGTGAAATGTATGTTGTATTCATATTTTTAACGACACTATTAAATTATATATAAACCTGTAGTGTGGATGAATGTGTAGGTTCACACAGTAAAATATAGCTTGTTAATCAATATATTTTAATCCTCGAGACTATAATGACTAACTCCATTCATATTATTAATGGAATACTTTTTATTCATTCTTTGTCAAATTTGCTGCCATGCATCTTTCTTTGAATTTATCGGAACTTATATATAGAACGATTTAAAACTTTAACACTGAGCAATGTATTCAAAAATTCAATATGTTCTTAGTTAAGCTAAAATAATTATGTAAGTGCCCCTTTCCCAATATTAATACCCTATATATGTGACCTTGTTGGCTATTTGATAAAGACTAAGTACATAGCTTACGATAAACTCAGTATTAGGAGTAGGAACAGCTCTCAATTTATTGACTAAGATTGCGTCATTTTTAATATCTTACGTCATTCCACTAATGTGCCTTTAAATCAACTTCTAATACACTTAATGATGCCCTATATTGAGTGACTTGAGAGCAAATCCTCCCCCATATCTTCATTGTTCTCATATTCAATTGGATGAAGTTTCCCACAGTAATGTCAGAATTTATTAACTCATCTATAAGCGATTATATAGTGTTCATCAACTTATATACCATAAGTAAGACCCCTCGAGTTCATAGTTATGATTCTTTTGGTCCGTCTTATCTATATTCAGGCCAAATAAAATTATCACGGTTACTATTTGACACCCAGCCAGCCCTGAAATGTCCAGATACGCCATAGATAGTATACGTAACCAAGGATAAGGTACCATAATGTACTATTTCTGAATAGCTGCTTGATATTGCTATTAAAAATAGCGTATGTCTTTTTATTATTCTTATGTCATAATTTTGACTCCTAGGGTAATTTAGGAAGTGGAAAATTATCAGGATTATGTTTTTATTTTATTTTTATATTCTTAGTTAGTAGAATGAGAAGTATTTTATATGGTCTAATTTTGCTTTAAAGAATTTAGATTTATGCCTCTGTGGAAAATGTAGGCTAAGATAATATATAATTATTATACTACATGAGAATTATTAATTATAAATAATATATGATATTAGTACAAAATAACTTTAATATTTCATGTTTCGAAATATATTTCAATCTTTAACTACTTTTTGTGGCGAAAAAATAGTTAGAACTTAGCATAATATATTTGTTCTAGAGGAACAATTTTGTAGAATTGAATGGTGCTTTTATCAATCCAGCTTCTACTTGTAAGTAAAATATAAGACACATTTATATTACTGTCATTTTGCTAATCATAAGTCTGAGTTTAATATGTGTATAATTATATTATACGATATATTAATTATATTTTATATAATAATCTATTTATTGTATATATTTTTTTTATATTTCCTTCTTATTTCTTATTGTTGATGTATAGTTAGTAGTGTGTGTTAGGTAGTGATAGTGTAAGTTATGTTGATTATTGTGAGTCTGTTGGTGTGTTTTGTTGTGGTCGTTTTTTTTTTTTTTTTAAAATGACTGAATTATATTTTATTCATCCATAATTTTACGGTGCTTTTTAATTTGTAATGAATTTAGGATGAATTAAATAATATATATTTCATCAATATATTATCATTATGTTTGAGAGGTGATAGTGTTAGTGTGTGTTTTTGTTGTATATATCTCCTAATCATATATGCTCATTCTACAACTGATTGCTATGTCGAATGGATTTGTAGAAAAATGGCCTGAAATTATGGCATTTCCTCCCAAGGTTTTAGGAACATTATTTCTATTATTATTGTTTCATAAAGTTGGCTGAGTGAAGCAAGTTTATTTTTCAACTTTATTTTTCATCTCATTTTTTTGTCCAACATAATTTTCAGATGATCTTAATTTTTCTTCTTATAAGCTTGAAAAGGACCGTTTCCATGGGTCATAGGGGATGGGTGGGGGTGGGGGTGGTGGTGTTAGCAGGGGTGATAGGGTACGAAATTTTTGAAGATAAATTTAAGCTCAGAAATAAACGAAAAGAAA